>OZ026514.1:90468632-90498634 GCA_964019695.1 Loripinus fragilis
TTTATAGAAGAGATTTGTACCCGATTCGGGGAAGTTTTATCATTTACATTTGTACATACAAACGAGACCCAGTAAAGAGTATTTTATGTATTTGTTATCTCTTTTATTTTCATTTTTATTTTCTTTAGCTAATTTATTTTCTACGGCAGCACGTAGGGGACATGTGAAAAAATATTTATCTCGTTCCCACGACATAGGATCTCGTTCCCACGACATAATTATCTCGTTCCCACGAGATAAGATCTCGTTCCCACAACATAAGATCTTGTGCCCACGACATAAGATCTCGTGCCAACGACATAATTATCTCGTTCCCACGACATAATATCTCGTTCCCACGACATAATATCTCGTTCCCATGACATAATAACTCGTTCCCACGACATAATTATCTCGTTCCCACGACATAATTCAACAATCAGGCCTTATGATGGACGCCATGCATTCTGTGTCTGTGGCTTATTAGATTGCTAAATAAATAAAGGGTTACGTTGCAGAGGCAAAACAGCATGTATTGAAACAAGAACATTAGATTCGTTTATGTTTAAGACATTAAAGAAGATGTTAACTGTGTACACGCAGCTGTTAATTTTGTACAAGGACAGCTTTCTGGATTAGGACGACTTAATGGCTATCGTATGATGTAGTCACGTTGTAAGGAATATGGAATCAAAATGAAAGATGCTAGCTTGATACACACTATTTGGATCCAGTCAGGGTAGTTTCAGGCGAATGAGAAGCCAGGGTTACCATGCTTTGACCAAAGTTCATATGGCATACAGACGGATATTGTATTGGGCTGTGTATAAATGGGTGCATATGTGAACTTTCTCTCAAAATTATATGGGTAAATGTTTATCAGACCAACAATTACCCAAAACTCATTGGTGGCCACTTTTTAGAAGCTGCAGTTACAGCCAATAGTGGATGCCCCTCGAAAAATAAGGACAGACTATGGAACATGAAACGGAGATGTATGCTATAGCACCATTTCAAACATTTCTAAGGCGCAACGATCCTGATGATGGCAGACAATACATGTATGGTACAAGTACAAAAAATCAAAGGACTGAGAGCTGATGGGGTATTATACAATTTTGGACTGAATTGTTCAAGCACCTATTAAACAAGACAGCGGGTGTTTCACTGGAGAATTTTTGGACAGGAATCTTGTATTGTTCTGTTTCATATCAATAATTCAGTTAAGGTTTACATATATAGAGAGAGGGTTTTTTACTGTTTAAGATGAATGCCAGATATATTTCGTGAATTGCAGTGAAAAATCAGTATTTTTCACGAGTGCGTAGCACGAGTGTATCTGTTGATATTTTCACCACACGATATATATTTGGTAAAAGAAAAGTAAATTTTCTGGTCGTTTTTGTCTGATTTGGAAGTTTCAGTGTGTTTATAGAGAATAATGATTTTTTGTTTGTTTGTTTTGTTGCTTTACGTCCCAAGTCAACAGCTATGGTCATTGTGGGACGGTCAGTTCACCTAACCACACTTTTTCCTGGGCAAGCTTGAACAAGCAGTTAACCAGTACTTCGTGCACATACTTTCGCTTGTAACTGACAACAACCCTTCTTGAATGATTCAGCGGAAGGGAGGAGAATGACCGTAGAAATTATTTCATAATCAATCTCCACGAAAGTATGGGACCGGGCCGGGATCGAACTCGCGACCCCTGGATCTGCAGTCAGACTCGCATCTGTTGAGAGAATAATGATGGGGTTTCCCCATAGTTTACACCGGGAAAATGGCTTAGAAGAAAATTTTAACGAGTGAAACTAAAGACGCCAGCCTTTTAGTGCGCAGGCCTAAGGATTGACGTAATGTGCAAACTAACGATAGCCAAGCCAAAACGTCATTTGGTTTGAAATTGACGTTATAACGCTGGTATTGTTATATCATTAAGAACCTTTTTTGAAAAAATTCCAGTCCAAGAACTATTTAAGAAAAAAACTTGTTGGCTGTAGTGAAAAGATATGTAGATGAGATTCTTGTACGCAATTTTAAGCTTAGCATAATTTTGCACGTTTGACGTCAAACATGATCTACATGATGTCATATTTATAATGACATTTCATAATGTGTCTATCTTCCAAAAGTCAACCACATGAGTTGGAGTCTCTACAGATCCACCACAGACTTCACATTGACTTGCAGCCGACTGTGAAGTTTCATGACGTAGTTCCAATATTTCAAAAACTGAGACATTATACATTGTCTATATATACGATGTACCAGCCTGTGAAGTTGCATGCCATACTCACAAATGATACCTAAGATATCATTAAAAATTGTCACAGACCAAGGTAAATAAACCGCTGACATTTTGCAATAAATGGACAAGCCAAAACAATGGTTTTCATTCTTCACACTTCACAGTTTGAAATAAAAACCTCATACAATGAATGGAAGACAACGGAAAGGGACAATTCACAGTTCATACTTAATGGTCTAACTTAACTTCATACTTCCAAGTTTACACTTCACAGTTCACCCTTCAAATTGTATTCTTTAGACGGCTTACTTCAGACTGCAAGCTTCACCCTACATAGTTCACATTTCATACTTCACAGTTCAGGATTCGCACTCCATACTTCGCACTCCACGCTTCAAACCTCAGTGACTGTCTCCAATCTTTAAACACGTGACTGTGACCTATTACTGATTAAAACGGCGAGTGTTTCTGTTTTGGTACGTTTTATAAAGTGTGAAGTATGAACTATTAAGTGTAAAGTATAAAGTGTGAAGTCAGAACTATAAAGTGTGAAGTATAAAATGTGAACGTTGAGTAAGAAGTGTGTACTGTGAAGTCTGAACTATGAAGTATGAACTGTGAACTTTGAAATGTCTCTTTCTGTTGCCTTTCATCCATTCATCCATTATTTAACGTTTTTAAAGAAAACTATGAAGTGTGAAGTATGAATTGTGACCTTTGAATGACGTGTCACTATCTGTCTGTCTGTCTGTCTGTCACACACCCACGTGTACACACACACGTGTACACACACACACACGTTTTAAAAAACTATGAAGTGTAAAGTACCAGGGGGGGGGGGTACTCTGATATTTTCACGCATACGTAGGCTCGGTCCATTTTTTTTGGTTCAAAATTCTGAATTTCAATATTTTTTTGGTTTTCAGAAAAATGAATATTTTTGGGGGGTATGAAGATTTTGTGGATATTTTTTGGGGGTCATCACTAAATTGGGCTAGTTGAGGGTCATTTCTATGCATTTTAGGGTCTTTTCTTAAGGTCAATGTACAGAATTGAGATATTTTTGGGTTGCTCTTGCATGGTATGGGAAATTAACATGGGAGTCTGCCCACGCCTGGATTATTTTGATAATAGTATGTTATTAAATTGTCTGGGAAAAAACTATAATATTTATGGTGCGTTTGAGTTTTTATGCAATTCCATTGCTAATTGATGACGTCTTGAATGATATCACTATGATACCTTAGGGTACCCAGTTATAATCATTTCTAAAGTAATTGACATATCATGTAACGAGCGGAGAAATCTTTTATTAAATAGCTATTATCATTGATAAGTTCGTTGTTACTTAAAATGGCTTTGTATATATTAGGATATTGGGTGGGCATTCATTTTTATATCATAATACCCCAATTTTCGACTGTATAATTTGTATTCAGTCAAATTTGGAATTAACATTTTTACAGGTTTGTCAAGATACCATTTCAACATATAAACTATTCATATATGTTAAGAATATGTAGACCGAATTTCATGAAATTCAAGGACCTATAACATATTTTTTCAACTTGATGTAAACATGTGGCCCTAATTCATCGAAATGTAAAAATATACAATAATTATGTTTCAGTGTAAAACATACTTGAATACTTGCTTAGTTTGAATCATCATGCTAATACGTTTATTGGTAGAAGTTGATATGTTCAGTGTTTTCCCCTATTATGGATTGGAAAAAGAAAAAAAAATATTCTTTGATATCAAGTGCCACGATTCTTATTTAATGAAGTGCTTAAACAATAATATTAGCCAAAATGATACAATATGTTGACACCTGTACTTAACACATCTAGTTTCTAACATTAAAACTACATCTAGCCAATGTTACACTTAATATGTAACATTATTTAGAATTTTAATTCATACAGAAGAGAAACCTTATGACAAGTCAGTTCATACAGGAGAAGAACCTTATATCTATGATTTTATAATTGTTAGACTCATTAAATAACCTGCTTCACAAAAACAACCCCCCTGTCAAACCTATTGGTTAAAATTAACCATTTTGGTCACAGATAACTCTTGGCTTCAAAGGTATTGCTAATTTAATGCTTAAATCTTCTCTGTTCATTCAGTTTCGTGAAACTGATGCTGATTTCCATCTAATAGCAACATTTATACTTTAGCTGGCTGTATATTCTAGGCATACAGCTTTGTTTCTGGACCTCACTTATTCATGTAGAACACTGTTTTATAATACCTTGGATAAGACTCTGTTACACGTTATCCTGGTCACGGCACCAAAATGTGGTTCCTCTAGTTCAGTTGGGATGTAAAGGAAATATTTAGTCTTCTTGTTTTCACATGTTTATTGTTAGGATATAATGTTTCTTAAACAACATCATGCAGGACTTTAGGAAGTGATACACATTGTCTTGGCCCCATAGTGCCATGACACAGGGCCATGACCTTCGGCATTTCTGACCATATAATCATTTGAAATTGTCTAAACATGTCTTTCTTTAAGAAAAGTGGAAGTAGATTTAAAAACAACCTCCTTATGTCGAGTTATTGATTCATTCGAACTAAATAATTAATTTTGCTAAAACTGACCTATACCCATAAGAGGTAGGAAATTACAAAGTTACCGGTTTTGGATTTTCATGATATTTGGCTCAGATCAGCAGCATATAAATGGCATGTTTTTGTGATAATATAATATCTTGACAAAGACTAGAACATGTCCATCTTTTGAATTGAATGTTGAATGTTTTGTAAATTTTCGAAAAAAAAATATTGAAATTTAACAATCACTTCATCTGAAAACGTAAACCATAATTTATCCGAATGGTTTCGTGGTATTAAAATAATGTCTATGGTATTTTGAATTCAATCTAGATAACAAATCATAGAAATAAACAAAACTATAGATTTAGGACACGGGAATTTAGAGACAGGTTCCACCTCAAAGGTGGAGTACGCCAGGGTTGCTTCCTAAGCCTTATTCTTAACTATCTAATTTGATAAATACATTTTCATAGTTCGTATATAATGAGTTATTAATATGCAAAGTTTGAAGAAAATCCATGCGTGGGCAAAGATGAAAGTACCCCTTTCAAATATTTTTGGGGTGCTTGAAATTCCTGATATTTTTGGGGGGGTGAACGGTAGATGCTGGGTCCGAGCCTACGTATGTGTGAAAATATCAGAGTACCCCCCCCCCCCCCCCCCCCTGGGTGTAAAGTATCAAGTCTTAACTGTGAAGAATGAAGTCACCACCGGTTTTTCGTAGTTTTCATATTAAATGCGTCGATTGATACCATTTTTTTCAGTTAGTATCATGTGTGCGCCTCAACGCAATGCACACTGTATTCAGTCTATGGAACAGTGAAAATCAGCTTCGTCAAGCTTCATCAGAGGCCATACAATTGTATGAAGAAGCAGAATTCCGCCATACCATTCGCTATAACGACGATGTCTTCCATCATGAAAGATAAAAATCTGGTGCCAGCATCTGATGCCCAAGAAGCAACAGACATATTATCAGCTGAAATTATTAAGGAAACACATCTGGATTTCAACTGCATTTATATAGAAAGGCAAATCTTCCAGTGAAAAGGGGACTGGTCAGCGATTTTTTAACATTGAATATTTATTGAAGAAATATTAATTTTTATGGGAACTGCAGTTTGAGTCTTTTCAAGTTTTTTCCAGCTTTTACTGAAAATGATAGGTTTAAAACCAAATCACGAACATAAAGATTGAAGACAGAAAGCCTTGGCTGTTTCCTTCTTATATTGAAGTGAATGGGCTTACTTTGGATGTCAATTAATGGAAGTAAACGTTCAGATGAATATGACGAATGTCAAAAAATGGCAATGCTTAATATACGATTGTATTTTTTCAATACATTATGAAAAGAAAGGATACAACCTAAAGGAAACAACAGCAGTAAAACCGACCTCTTGTGACTGGGGCTTTGGATTATGGGCGGTAGTACTGATATAAGTGACAATTACTGGGACTCAGAGTTGTAGTACAGATCTCAAGTGACAGGCACTGGGACTCAGGATAGTAGAACTGACCTTAAGTAACAGGTACTGAGATTCATAGCAGATTACCGACCTCTAGTGACAATAACTGGGGATCAGGGTAGTGCACTGATCTCTAGTGACAAGTACTGAAGCTCAGCTTAGTAGTCTACTATCGGATACTACGACTCATAGTATTAGTACTGACATATTGTTACTGTAACTCAGTGTATTAATACTGACCTCTAGTGACAGGTACTGGGACTCTGGGTAGCAATAATGACCTCTAGTGATAGTTACTGAACTTAAGGTAGTATAATTAACCGCTAGTGACAGGAGCTGGAACTTAGGACAGTAGTTCTGGCATCTTATAACAGTTACTGTGACTCTAGCAGAAGTGAAGTTTAATGACCGACACTGTGATTCAGTGTATTATACTTTTTCTAGTGACAGGTTTTTGGTATTTTCTACTGACCAAGCCAAGGCGATGCTTCTTTTTTTGATCTTTTTTGTTATTTATGTTTTGTGTTTATCATGTTTTCATGTCTGTTCATTGTAGCCTTGTGGTCACTTGCTGGGAAAGGACTGGCCTCTAGACTCTCTTGTATGTGATGTTTTATTGTGTTTTGTCACTATCCCATATTGTATCCTGGGTTAGGTGTGGTGCTTGATTGTATCCATTCCTGATCTTTGCCTTCTTTCTTACTTTTAGTACAAATCACTAGGAATCGGGGTAGTACTAATAGTTTCGACCTCTAGTGAAATGTACTATGCTAGCAGTGCATGCCTCTAGTGACAGTTTCAGGAACTCTGAGCAGAGGTACTGACCTCTAAAGACAGATATTACTACCAGGGCTATTAGCACTGTGACAAGTAATCAGACTTTGGGTAGTTTGCTTACCTTTAGTGGCAGTTACATGTACCAAAACTTCTGGGAGGTAGTTTTGAACTATGAGGACAGATACTGGTACTCAATTTATCAGTAATGATCATTACTGGCAGGTACTGGGACTCAGGGTAGTGTATTGACCTCCAGTGACAGTAACGGGGAATCTGGCAGCAATATTGACCGCTAGTGACTGGTACAGGTACGCAGGCTACACGTACTTACCACTTGTGACAGGTATTGACATCAAGGTTAGTGTAATTTTTATACTCTAAAAGTGGTACCACTCACTAGGGGCCATAGACAGCAGATCATATGTCAATCTTAACGAGGTGATTATAAAAGGAGATCAAATAGAGAATCTATGCTCTTTGTCTCTTCTTCATGGTGTCGTGGCTTGGCCTGTAGTGTGTGATTGTGGCATTTCCTGGTCCAGAGACAGATACTGAGATTAAGGGCAGTGTACTTGCATCTAGTGACAGGTACTGAGACTCAGGCGCTCATGGTATCTACTGGAAGTCTGGACAGTAGTGCTGACCACTTGTGACAGGTAAGTGTTCAGGCATCTAGTGGCATGCACTGAGTTTGAGGGTAGTGTGCTGACATCTAGGTACTGGAGCTCTAAACAGTAGTTGTGCTCTAATGGTAATCAGGGTATTAATACAGACCAGTACATTGTCTCTTGTCTCAGGGTAGTGTACTGACATCTAGTGACAGGTACCTGGACTTATTGTAGTAGTATGAACCACCTAGTAACAACGAAGGAAACTCTGAGTAGTAGTACTGACCGCTAGTGTCATGTGCTGGTACTCATGGTATTACTGCTGACCTAGACTAGCTACTAGTCTGAGAAATAATAGTTTGATTTTTTTTTCTGTAAAAGTAAGGAACTGTTTGTCCCATTGGATAGCAAGTCCACGTTTAACACCTTGGCTTATATTTATGTTAATTTTGAGACGAACGACTAGCCACATGGTGTACATCTATTGTAGATTTTACACTTTTGTAGATATTTTCATTTTAACGCCTATAGGCCAGGCTAGTGCTGACCGCTTGCGACAAGTACTGAAATGATATCTTGTGGCATATCCTGAAAATATGGTGACCTCAAGTGAAAGGTACTTTGACTCAAATGACTAGTGACGGCATCACGTGACAGTAACTGAAACTCTGGGCAGTAGTATATACCAGTTATGACAGGTACTGGTACTCAGGTTATTTCTATTAACCTGTAGTGACAGTAACTAGAACTCTATGCAAAAATAGTGACCTCTAGTGACAGATATTGGTACTCAAGATATTGATACTGACCACTTTTGACAGGTGACTGGACTCTCAGAATAGTGTTCTGACATTTAACAGCAGGTACTTTGACCCAGGCTAGTGAACTGACCCGTTGTGACATTACTGGATCTGTGGGCAGTAGTACTGACAACTGGTCACAGACTGTAAGTACTGACCACATGTGACAGGTTCTTGAACTAAGGGAAGTATACTGACATCTAGTGACAGTAACTGTAAATTTGAGCAGACACATTGATTGCTAGTGACATATACTGGTACTCAGGATGTTTTAAAATACTCGCAACTAGTGACAGGTACTGAGATTCAGCTGTCATGTCATCTTGTGACAGATACTGACGCTCTTAGTATATCTCTTGCGGCAACTACTGGATGTCTAGGCACTAGAATAGACCTCCAGTGACATACACAGACACTCAGGGTATTAGTTCAGACCACTTGAAAAAGGTACTGGACCTTTGTACAATAATGCAGTTTCAGATACAAAACCAGTAAACTATGATTTTAATCATATATACTTGATAGGCTTTAAATATCAATGAAAGAGAAGAAATTGCTTCTCTTTTTCGTGTTCTAATGACCAAGAAACTAGTTGTGAGCACAAATCTAAATTAGCAAGAGCGTTAAATTACAAAGTTTCAGTACCGTATTAGGTGTCATCAGCTACAAGCATTAAGAATGACCCCCTGATTGTATTTCATGTCTTATATTTAACACTGTTACACAATGGAAAAAAATGACATTAAAATGTTGTTGTTTTTCTACAGCATAAATTTAATGTAAATCATTTGCATTATTTTCTGCCAGATTCAACATAGTTGCAATAAAGCATATATATATATTGTTCATGTTAAATGACTATTTGGGAGAAAACGAAACTTATCTTTATTGTAAAAATCATCTCAGATAATGGCTATAGATGTACCACGACCTCTAAGTAATAACCTTTGGATCATTCTTTTTCAAAAGGTTGATACGTAACGCATAAAATGAGCCAGTCAGGCTAGAACATCTATGTGTGTAAAATTATGATAGTAAATGAAACCCTTATATATATATTCGTATTTTCAACATTGTAAATACAGTCACACCTGCCCTGTTTATCTACTGTTCAGAATGTTATAATTTGTCTCTCGTCGATAAATATTCAGTGTAATTTAAAAGACTTTAAGTACTATCTTCGTTTGGGTGCAGATACTCACTCTGTTAGGGTATTTCTGCCAATTTAAACAAAATGAACTAATAGTTTCACATAGTTCAAATACCAGGATAATCTTAAAAATCGCCCTAAACAACAATAATAATCGAAAGTAAGCTGCACGACATTTATTGGTGACATTGATATATGCATTTGTAAAAAAAACACAACAAAAATTGACAGCTGAAGAGATTCATTCCTTAAAAAAGTCATAATAGTCTATGTCGAATGGGCATCCCGTGTAAATTTTGTGACGATTTTTGGCGACCTATACCAAAATAAACTTTGGGTCATATGAAACAATTTGAACCAGTTCGCCCATCTGAGTTCCGCGTCTGGTCCGAGTAATGACGTCATCAAAATGGCGGCCATAGTGCTACTTATGTACACATATAAGACATCGTATTCAAAGCAGTATTTGAGGGAGAATTTATTGCTAGAAATGATTTTTCGTCTTTATTTAACTGATTAGACGTCAAACAATACGAAAAAGATGCGCTCCATTTTTCAGACGCCTAGAGTCCATTTGGGGCCCCCAAATCAATAAATTTGACCCAGATCCTATTATTTTTGTTGTAATCCTGTAGTAAGTTCGTGCTAAAATTAAGTGATTTTTGTTCTGGTTTAGTTAATTTGGGGCCATTCTATACAAATTATGAAGTTAATTAGGTTTTATATCCCTAGAATGGGAAAAATCTATTTTTGGGGTCCTTATTTCATTGAAATAGGCCTAGAGCCGAATTATGGAGCTGTTATCATACACTACATTTGATCTTATAGTCTATGTCGAATGGGAATATCGTGTAAATTTTGTGACGATTTTTGGTGACCTATATCAAAATAAACTTTGGGGCATATGTAACAATTTAAACCAGTTCAAACATCTGAGTTCTGCGTCTGGACTGAATGATGACGTCATCAAAATGGCCGCTTAAGTGCTACTTATGCACATATAGACATAAGTCATTAGATTCAAAGCACTAGTTATGTGGGAGTTTCTTGCTGGAATCAATTGTTTGTCTTTATTTGATCGATTTGGTGTCTTCTAATACGATAATGAGGGGTTTCTTTTTTTCTGATCCCTAAAACCGGTTTTTGGGCTTCTATTTCAATAAAATTGACCCAGAACCAATTACCGTACTTGTTATCCCATAGGACATCATGCTGAAATTGAGTATTTTTTTTGTTTCCTTTTGTTTATTGGATTGTTTGTTTGTGCTTAATGTCCCTACAACAGCTAAGGTTATATCGAGACGGGGCTACAGCTTAAATTCTCATCTGACAGACTAGTGAAACCGGAGATCAAACACACGACCCCTAGTTTACAAGGCGAGGAGTACAGCGGCTCCTTTGTTTTGATGAATTTGAGACCACACAATATAAATATGACTGACCCCTGGAGCTATTTTGGGATACTCTTTTGGGGGATTTAAAATCCTAGTTAATTGTCATGGTCATGTCGAGATGGTCAGTTAACCTAACAATGCTTTTCCGGGGCAGGCTTAGACTAGGCAGTCAGTACTTTGCGTACGCGCTTTCGCTTGTAACTGACAATATCCCTTCTTAAATCACTGAAAGAAGGAGAATGACGATAGAAAATATTTTATGATCAACCTCCACGAAAATATTGGGCCCGGATCGAACCCACGATCCATGTATCAGCAATCGAACTCACTAGCGATTGCTCTACATGGCCAAGTCATTTTGGGGTTCCTATTTTATTTAAATTGACCCTGAATCTATAAATTCAGTTTTTGCCCTATTTGATTGTTTTGGAGCCATACTATATGAATTATTAATTGCTGGGCTCATTGACCTGGTCTATCAGTCAGGTACATATGAGGCATTCGCAGGGGGTTTGGTGAACAAGGGAAATGGCATTTATTTCAGGGGAACAGAGATAGAAAGGCCAAATTTTAAGGGGAACAGAGACAATATTGGGGAACAGGGAATATAAGAAAACAAAATTTGAGGGAACAGAGGAACAAGCCAACTTATTTCAGAGGAACAAGGAAACATGTACCCCCCCCCCCCCTGAGAGGGCTTCGCATATCACTTAGGCGACAGAATACCACCAAAGTAATGGCATACAATACTACTCGAAATTCGCCATTGTAATACAAGCAATGATGTTCAAACAAATGCTAGTGCATAAGTTATTTGTGGTGAGATTTACTGCAACCATTTATTATTCCTTATTTGGAGGTAATGTTGTTATAATAGGAACGGTGTCACGTTATCAACTCCAACATGATTTTCGTGTTTATGAATGTTTATTGTACTCTTGTTACTTTCCCATGTGGTACCTTGGGTCAGGTGTGGTACTTGATTGTATCGTTTCCTGATCTTTGCCGTCTTTTTTACTTTCAAGCAACAGTATAGTGAGAATTGGCTCCTTTGTGGATTTCCATATAATGTTCTGATACTGTGATCTTTTGACACTCTGAAGAATAGAAAGATTAGTTTCCTACGAAACATCCACTATCTTAACCTTGTAAAATTTGCGATGGTTGTTCCTGTCTGACAAGCAGGCATATATTTTGTTCGAGAGCATTCTTAGTCCCGTCTTCAGTGGGACATGACCAAGTTTCCTGAAAGCTTCATGGCGTTACTAAAAGCTTTCCAACATAATATTTTACCTTGCCGGACATTAATCTAGTAAAATCAGCAACGTCTACTGACAAAAGTGAACGTAAAGATCTTTGCATGCTGACTTCGGCTGATCTAGACATAACCTATAACCATTGCATCAGCAAGTTCTCTTGCTAAGTATATCTCATCCTGACCTTTGACAATAAAGATCAAATATGCAAACCGAACCCCCTTTTTTCAGCTACACACCATAAGCAATTAGTGTACTAAATGAACACCTTCCATCAAAAATGAAAGAAGTTCGTGTTACGAGCTGTAAGACAGGTTTCAAGTATACTCGACCTTGACCTTTGACTCTGAAATTATATCAGTAATCTGAAAACCTTCGTTGTCATCTAGACATCATAAGCAATCAGTGTGCTAAATACGAACACCTTCAGGCAAAACTCAAGAAGGCAGTTGGAAGGGCAGCTATATCCCTAACCACAGAAGGACAGAGTGGTTGGACCTGTAGTTGACGAAGTGACCAGTCATCGAGCGATAAGTGCTCCAACATGTGGATCACAGCGTCCAGGGTTCAAATACTGCTTGAAGTATGCATCACCGCATTGCACTCAGCTTTTTAGCCATCCATCCATTATCATAGCATGGCGAAAATACTGTTTTAAAGGACATAAAATGGCAAGGCAACCATGCATGTCTTTGGTAGCAGAGAGCAAATGTCATTAGCCCCATGACTGGTACCATGAACGGCCATGGACATGTGTTCTGCGCATTTTCCTTAACTTAGGTCAATATGTAACCAGAGTTAAATGAATATCCTTCAAGGCTTGGCATGATTGACACTGACCTTGAGCCTGTATAATGGAGACATGTGATCTTCTCACTGAAGAAACCATTTTAGTTTTGCAAATTAAAAAGAAACGTTATGCAAACATGAAATCAAATGTTCAAATTATTGACCTTCACCTGTGACCTTGAGTTGGCATGGATGAAACAATGTTTGCATACAGTCTCAATGAGTTGAATATTTGACGAAAGTTAAAATGAAAATCCTTCTGACATAAAAGAAGGAATTCGAAAGTTCAAACTTGTGACCTTAAATTTTTACAAAGAGCTTTAGCCACATCGTTGTCATTCATTTTGCATATCCTGTCACTGAAGCGGACATTTCATCTATATTTTATGAAATAATTTCAGGGTAAAGGCGATAGGGTGCGGACCTTGTGGTCATGGCTGAATTACACGCTTCGCACATCATCTAACTTAGACAAATATTCGACTAAAATCAAATATAGGGTGGACATGAAATTCAATGTTAAATCCCATTACCTTCAACTGAGACCTTGGCCTTGAGTTTGCATGATTGAGCTATGTGTTTTGCACACCCTCAATGTGTAATGATAATCCTTCAAGGGTTTGAGGAGATATGGAGCATATGCGCAATTGAAGGCTTAATTCCATTACCTGTAACTGTAACCCTGACGTTGAGTCTGCGTAATTGAGTCATGGGTTCTGCACACCGTCTAACTGAGGTGAACCTTTGACCAAAACTTAGAGAATTTTATAGGTTTAATGAGATACAACAGTTATGGATAAACGGATGAATAGACACTTCGGGTTGGTGGATTTATGAATGTGGAGTTTGCTTTAAGAGCTGTTAGGCAAATTTTAAATATATTTGACCTTGACCTTTGACTCCAAAGTCATATCGGTGATCTTAAATTTTTGCTACAGGCAACCATTGTGCCAAATATGAACACCCTTAGTCAAAACATAAAAGAGGAGTTCGTGTTACGAACCATAAGTCAGATAGATTCTAAGTATATTTGACTTTGATCTTCGATTCCAAGGTCACATTGATGATCAGATCTGAGACCTTTGTTATAGTCTACGATAAATAGCCAATTACTGTGCCAAATATGAGCACCCTGGGGCATGGACAATATTGTGTAAATGTAGTTTCTATTAAAAATCTGGAGCGGCACAAGCACTAAACTATGAAAGACTTTGTCTGGCTAACATACTTTAATACATATACTATGAATATTCGTATCAATAGCGCGATGACCGCCATTTTGATGACGTCACTATTTACCCTAGAAGCGCATGTGAACTGGATACAATCGTTGCTAATGCCTCAAAATTTAATTTGATATAGTTCGCCGAAAATCGTCACGAAATTTACACGGGGCCAAATTTTGTCCTTTTGACATATGCTAAAATGTGACTCATGCCCTATGCTCATGGGCAAGATGGCCTATTGCATTTCAAAGAAGAATTCTGTGTAAATATTGTTTCTGTTTAAAATCTGGAGCAGTACTGGCATTAAATATATTAACAAAAACGTTTATTTTGCCAACATAGTTTGATTTTTCTTAAAAACATACGTATTATAATTGTGCGATGGCCGCCATTTTGATGACGTCATTACTCGGACCAGACGCGGAACTCAGATGGGCGAACTGGTTGAAATTGTTGCCAATACCCCAAAGTTTAATTTTATATAGGTCGCCAAAAATCGTCACGAAATTTACACGGGGCCATTTTTTTGGCCCATTCGACATAGACTATAATAACTCAAGACAGGTACAGTTAATATATTGGCACATGCATTGGTATAAGGCATGTAAGGTAAACCGCCATATCCATCCACTGCTTTCAGATGATGAAATCTAAGCCTTGGACTTGGGTCAAACCCAAGAGAGGGTATGGTATCTAATCCTGTCACAAATCCTAATAAATTCTGCAATCCAGTTGGTTCATCTGAAAGAAGAATAAAAACGCAATGAGCAACTGATGATTTGACTTATTAAAATATTGAAAATTGATATATGAATTGCGTATTGGGTTCTGGCAGAAAGCAGAAATCTCTCCCATGCTCTCGCTCTCACCCAAACGATCTCTCTCCCATGCGCTCGCTCTCTCCCACGCTCTCGCTTTCCAACACTCTCTCTGTCCCACGTTCTCTCTGTCCCACGCTCTCTGTCCCACGCTCTCACAATCTCTCTCCAACGCTCTCTCACACTGTCTCTCACACACTCTCTCTCTCCCACACTCTCTCTCTCCCACATTCTCTCTCCCACACTCACTCTCTTCCACGCTCACCCACTCTCCCACGCTCACCCACACTCTCTCTCTCCCACGCTCTCTCTCTCCCACGTTCTCTTTTCCACACACTCTCTCCCACTTTCTATCTCTCCCGCACTCTCACTCTCTCCCACGCTCTCGCTCTCTCCAACCCTCTCTCCCACGCTCTCTCTCCTACCTTCTCTCTCTCCCACATTCTCCCATGCTCTCTCTTCAACACACACTCTCTCTCCCACTCTCTATCATTCCCACGCTACCACTCTCCCACACTCTCTTGCTCTCTCCCACGCTCTTGCTCTCTCCCACGCTCTCACTCTCTTCCACGCTCTCTCTCCCCACACACACTCTCTCTCCCATTTCTCCAACACTCTCTCTTCCACAAACACTCTCTCTCCCACTCACACTCTCTCTTCCATAAACATACTCTCTCTTCCACAAACACACTCTCTCCCACCCACACACTCTCTCTCTCCCACACACTCTCTCTCTCCCACACACTCTCTCTCCCACACTCTCTCTCTCCCACACTCTCTCTCCCACACACTCTCTCCCCCACACACTCTCTCTCTCCCACACACTCTCTCTCTCTCTCCCACACACTCACTATCTCTCCCACACACTCACTATCTCTCCCACACACTCTCTATCTCTCCCACACACTCTCTCTCTCCCACACTCTCTCTCTCTCCCACACACTCTCTCTCTCCCACACACTCTCTCTCTCTCCCACACACTCTCTCTCTCCCACACACTCTCTCTCTCTCTCTCCCACACACTCTCTCTCTCTCTCTCTCCCACACACTCTCTCTCTCCCACACACTCTCTCTCTCTCCCACACACTCTCTCTCTCCCACACACTCTCTCTCCCACACACTCTCTCTCCCACACACTCTCTCTCTCCCACACACTCTCTCTCTCCCACACACTCTCTCTCTCCCACACACTCTCTCTCCCACACACTCTCTCTCTCTCCCACACACACACTCTCTCTCCCACACTCTCTCTCTCCCACACACTCTCTCTCTCCCACACACTTTCTCCCACACACTCTCTCTTTCTCTCCCACACACTCTCTCTCTCTCCCACACACACTCTCTCTCTCTCTCTCTCACACTCTCTCTCTCCCACACTCTCTCTCTCCCACACACTCTCTCTCTCCCACACACTCTCTCCCACACACTCTCTTTCTCTCCCACACACTCTATCTCTCTCTCCCACACACTCTATCTCTCTCTCCCACACACTCTCTCTCTCCCACACACTCTCTCCCACACACTCTCTTTCTCTCCCACACACTCTATCTCTCTCTCCCACACACTCTATCTCTCTCTCCCACACACTCTCTCTCTCCCACACACACTCTCTCTCTCTCCAACACATTCACTCTCTCTCCCTCACACTCTCTCTCCCACACACTCTCTCTCCCACTCTCTAACACACTCTCTCTCTCTCCCACATACTCTCTCTCCCACACACACACATTCTCTCTCTCTCCCACACACTCTCCCACACACACGCTCTCTCTCTCCAACACACTCTCCCACACACACGCTCTCTCTCCCATTTCTCCAACACTCTCTCTACCACACACACACTCTCCCACACACACGCTCTCTCTCCCACACACACGCACTATCTCCCACACACACGCTCTCTCTCCCACACACACGCTCTCTCTCCCACACACACGCTCTCTCTCCCACACACACGCTCTCTCTCCCACACACACGCTCTCTGTCCCACACACACGCTCTCTCTCCCACACACACGCTCTCTCTCCCACACACACGCTCTCTCTCCCACACACACGCTCTCTCTCCCACACACACACTCTCTCTCCCACACACACGCTCTCTCTCCCACACACACGCTCTCCCACACACACTCTCTCCCCCCCCACACACACTCTCTCCCACACACTCTCTCTCTCACACACACTCTCCTACACACACTCTCTCTCCCACCCACACTCTCTCTCTCTCCCACCCACACTCTCTCCCAACCACACTCTCTCTCCCACCCACACTCTCTCTCCCACCCACACTCTCTCTCTCCCACCCACACTCTCTCTCCCACCCACACTCTCTCTCTCTCTCCCACCCACACTCTCTCTCTCTCTCTCCCACCCACACTCTCTCTCTCCCACCCACACTCTCTCTCTCTCTCCCACCCACACTCTCTCTCTTTCCCACCCACACTCTCTCCCACCCACACTCTCTCTCTCTCCCACCCACACTCTCTCTCTCTCTCCCACCCACACTCTCTCTCTCCCACCCACACTCTCTCTCTCTCCCACCCACACTCTCTCTCTCTCTCTCTCCCACCCACACTCTCTCTCTCTCCCACACACACTCTCTCTCTCTCTCTCTCTCTCCAACACTCTCTCTCTCTCTCCCACACTCTCTCTCTCTCTCTCCCACACACACTCTCTCTCCCACACACACTCTCTCTCTCCCACACACTCTCTCTCTCTCCCACACACACTCTCTCTCTCTCCCACCCACACTCTCTCTCTCTCCCACCCCACACTCTCTCTCTCTCCACCCACACTCTCTCTCTCTCCCACCCACACTCTCTCTCTCTCCCACCC
Organism: Loripinus fragilis; assembly: GCA_964019695.1. Lineage (NCBI taxonomy): Eukaryota > Metazoa > Mollusca > Bivalvia > Lucinida > Lucinidae > Loripinus > Loripinus fragilis. Next base: position 90,486,546 of record OZ026514.1, read on the forward strand.
ACACTCTCTCTCTCCCACCCACACCTCTCCCACCCACACTCTCTCTCTCTCCCACCCACACTCTCTCTCTCCCACCCACACACTCTCATTCCCACCCAAACTCTCTCTCCCACCCACACTCTCTCTCTCTCCCACCCACACTCTCTCTCTCTCTCACCCACTCTCTCTCCCACCCACACTCTCTCCAACACTCACTCTCTCTCCCACACTCACTCTCTCCCACACTCAATCTCTCTCTCCACACACACACTCTCTCTCTCTCCCACACACACTCTCTCTCTCTCTTTCCCACACACACTCTCTCCCACACACACTCTCTCCCACACTCACTCTCTCCCACATACACTCTCTCTCCCACATACACTCTCTCTCTCCCACATACACTCTCTCTCTCCCACATACACTCTCTCTCTCCCACACACACTCTATCTCTCTCTCTCCCACACAAACTCTCTCTCCCACACACACACTCTCTCTCCCACACACTCTCTCTCTCTCCCATACTCTCTCTCTCCAACACACTCTCTCTCCAACACACACTCTCTCTCTCCAACACACTCTCTCTCCCACACACTCTCTCTCTCCCACACACTCTCTCTCTCCCACACACTCTCTCTCCCACACACTCTCTCTCTCCCACACACACTCTCTCTCCCACACACACTCTCTCTCCCACACACACTCTCTCTCCCACACACACTCTCTCTCACACACACACACACTCTCACACACACACTCTCCCACACACACGCTCTCTCTCCCAATTCTCCAGCACTCTCTCTCCACACACACTCTCTCTCCCACACACACTCTCTCTCCCACACACACTCTCTCTCCACACACACACTCTCTCCCACACACACACTCTCTCCCACACACACTCTCTCTCCCACACACACTCTCTCTCTCCCACACACACTCTCTCTCTCTCCCACACACACTCTCTCTCTCCCACACACTCTCTCTCTCTCTCTCCCACACACTCTCTCTCTCTCTCCCACACACTCTCTCTCTCTCCCACACACACACTCTCTCCCACACACACTCTCTCTCCCACACACACTCTCTCTCCCACACACACTCTCTCCCACACACACACTCTCTCTCTCTCTCTCCCACACACTCTCTCTCTCTCTCTCTCTCCCACACACACTCTCTCTCTCTCTCCCACACACACACTCTCTCTCTCTCCCACACACACTCTCTCTCCCACACACACTTTCTCTCTCTCTCCCACCCACACTCTCTCTCTCTCTCCCACCCACACACTCTCTCCCACCCACACTCTCTCTCTCCCACCCACACACTCTCTCTCTCCCACCCACACTCTCTCTCTCTCTCCCACCCACACACTCTCTCTCTCTCCCACCCACACTCTCTCTCTCACCCACTCTCTCTCCCACCCACACTCTCTCCAACACTCACTCTCTCTCCCACACTCACTCTCTCTCCCACACTCAATCTCTCTCCCACACTCACACTCTCTCTCCCACACACACTCTCTCTCTCCCACACACACTCTCTCTCTCCCACACATACTCTCTCTCTCTCCCACACACACTCTCTCTCTCCCCACACACACTCTCTCTTTCCCACACACACTCTCTCTCCCACACTCACTCTCTCTCTCCCACATACACTCTCTCTCTCCCACATACACTATCTCTCCCACACACTATCTCTCTCTCCACACAAACTCTCTCTCCCACACACACTCTCTCTCCCACACACTCTCTCCCACACACTCTCTCTCCCTCCCATACTCTCTCTCCAACACACTCTCTCTCTCCCACACACTCTCTCCCACACACACACTCTCTCCCACACACACTCTCCCACACACACGCTCTCTCTCCCAATTCTCCAACACTCTCTCTACCACACACACTCTCTCTTCCACACACACTCTCTCTTCCACACACACTCTCTCCCGCACACTCTCTCCCACACACACACTCTCTCCCACACACACTCTCTCCACACACACACACTCTCTCCCACACACACACACTCTCTCCCACACACACACTCTCTCTCCCACACCTCTCTCTCCATACACACTCTCTCTCTCTCCCACACACAAACTCTCTTTCCCACACACACTCTCTCTCTCTCTCTCCCACACGCACTCTCTCTCCCACAAACACTCTCTCTCTCCCACCCACATTCTCTCTCCCACCCACATTCTCTCTCTCCCACACTCTCTCCCACACTCACTCTCTCTCCCACACTCACTCTCTCTCCCACACTCACTCTCTCTCCCACACTCACTCTCTCTCCCACACTCACTCTCTCTCCCACACACACTCTCTCTCTCTCCCAAACACACTCTCTCTTTCTCCCACACTCTCTCTCCCACACACACTCTCTCTCCCACACACACTCTCTCTCCCACACACACTCTCTCTCCCACACACACTCTCTCTCTCTCTCTCTCGCACACACACACATTCTCTCTCCCGCACACACTCTCTCTCTCTCCCACACTCTCTCTCCCACACAAACTATCTTTCTCTCCCTAACACACTCTCTCTCTCCCACACACTCTCCCACACTCTCTCTCTCCCATACTCTTCTCTCCCACACACTCTCTCCCACACTCTCTCTCTCGCACACTCTCTCTCTCCCACACACACTCTCTTTCCCACACACACACTCGCTCTCCCACACTCTCTCTCCCACACACTCTCTCTCTCTCCCATACTCTCTCTCTCCAACACACTCTCTCTATCCCACACTCTCTCTCTCTCCCACACACTCTTCCACACAAACGCTCTCTCTCCAATTTCTCCAACACTCTCTCTACCAAACACGCTCTCTCCCACACACGCTCTCTCCCACACACACTCTCTCACACACTCTCTCTTCCCAACACTGTCTCCCTCTCTCTCCCACACCCTCTGTCTCTCCCACACACACACTCTCTCCCACACACTCTCTCTCCCACTCACACTCTCTCTCCCACTCACACTCTCTCTTCCACCCACACACTCTCTCCCACCCAGACACTCTCTCCCACACACACTCTCTCTCTCTCTCCCACACACACTCTCTCTCTCTCCCACACACACTCTCTCTCTCTCTCTCTCTCTCCCACACACACTCTCTCTCTCTCTCTCCACACACACTCTCTCTCTCTCCCTCTCTCCCACACACACTCTCTCTCTCTCCCACTCTCTCTCTCTCTCCCACACACTCTCTCTCTCTCACACACTCTCTCTCTCTCTCCCACACACACTCTCTCTCTCTCCCACACACTCTCTCTCTCTCCCACACACACTCTCTCTTCCCACACACACTCTCTCTCCCACACACACTCTCTCTCCCACACACACTCTCTCTCTCTCCCACACACACTCTCTCTCTCTCGCTCCCACACACACTCTCTCCCACACACACTCTCTCCCACACACTCTCTCTCTCTCTCATTCCCACACACACTCTCTCTCCCACACACACTCTCTCTCCCACACACACTCTCTCTCTCTCTCCCACACACACTCTCTCTCTCTCTCTCCCACACAAACTCTCTCTCTCCCACCCACACTCTCTCTCTCTCCCACCCACCCTCTCTCTCTCTCCCACCCACACTCTCTCTCTCTCTCCCACCCACACTCTCTCCAACACTCACTCTCTCTCCCACACTCACTCACTCTCCCACACTCTCTCTCCCACACTCACTCTCTCTCCCACACTCAATCTCTCTCCCACACACTCTCTCTCTCCCACTCTCTCTCTCCCACACACACTCTCTCCCACACACACTCTCTCTCTCTTTCCCACACACTCTCTCTCTCTCTCTCCCACATACACTCTATCTCCCACACACACTCTATCTCTCTCTCTCCCACACAAACTCTCTCCCACACAAACTCTCACTCTCCCACACACACTCTCTCTCCCTGACACTCTCTCTCTCTCTTCCATAACTTCTTTCTCTCTCCAACACACTCTCTCTCCCACACACTCTCTCTCCCACACACTCTCTCTCCCACACACTCTCTCTCTCCCACATACACTCTCTCTCTCCCACACACACTCTCTCTCTCCCACACACACACTCTCTCCAACACACTCTCCCACAAACACGCTCTCTCTCTCCACTTTCTCCAACACTCTCTCTACCACACACACTCTCTCTCACACACACACTCTCTCCCGCACACTCTCTCCCACACACACACTCTCCCACACACACTCTCTCTCTCCCACACACACTCTCTATCTCTCCCACACACACTCTCTCTCTCTCTCCCACACACACTCTCTCTCCCACCCACACTCTCTCCCACACTCACTCTCTCTCCCACACTCACTCTCTCTCTCCCACACACACTCCCTCTCTCCCACACACACACTCTCTCCCACACACACTATCTCTCTCTCTTTCCCAAACACATTCTCTCTCCCACACACACACTCTCTCCCACACTCACTCTCTCCCACACACACTCTCTCTCCCACACACACTCTCTCTCGCACACATTCTCTCTCTCCCACACACACTCTCTCTCTCCCACACTCTCTCTCTCCCACACAAACTCTCTTTCTCTCCCGTACACTCTCTCTCTCTCCCACACTCTCTCTCCCATACTCTCTCTCTCCAACACACTCTCTCCCACACACTCTCTCTCCCACACACTCTCCCACACACACGCTCTCTCTCCCATTTCCCCAACACTCTCTCTCCCACACTCTCTCTCCCACACACTCTCTCTTCCACACACTGTCTCTCTCCCACACACTCTCTGTCTCTCTCTCTCCCACACCCTCTGTCTCTCCCACACACACACACACTCTCCCACACACTCTCTCTCCCACTCACACTCTCTCTTCCACTCACACTCTCTCCCACCAACACACTCTCTCCCACACTCTCTCTCTCTCTCCCACACTCTCTCTCACACACTCTCTCTCTCCCACACACACTCCTCTCTCTCTCCCACACACACTCTCTCTCTCTCCCACACACTCTCTCTTTCCCCCACACACTCTCTTCCACTTTCTCTCTCTCTCCCAAACACTCTCTCCCACACTCTCTCCCACACACACACTCTCTCTCTCCCACACACTCTCTCTCTCTCCCACATACTCTCTCTCTCCCACACACACTCTCTCTCCCACACACACTCTCTCTCCCACACACACTCTCACTCCACTCTCTCTCCCTCCTACACACTCTCTCTCTCCCACACTCTCTCTCTCCCACACTCTTTCTCTCTCCCACACACTCTCTGTCTCTCTTTCTCCCACACACTCTCTGTCTCTCTCTTCCACACTCTCTGTCTCTCTCTCTCCCACACACTCTGTCTCTCCCACACACACTCTCTCTCTCTCCCAAACACACACTCTCTCTCTCTCTCTCCCACACACATTCTCTCTCCCACACACTCTCTCTCTCCCACTCTCTCTTTCCCACACACACTCTCTCTCTCTCCCACACACACACTCTCTCTCTCCCACACACACTCTCTCTCTCTACCACACACACTCTCTCGACACCACACACACTCTCTCTCTCTCCCACACACACTCTCTCCCACACACTCTCTCTCTCTCCCACACTCTCTCTCTCCCGCTCACTCTCTCTCCCACACACTCTCTCTCTCTCCCACACACTCTCTCTCCCACACACTCTCTCTCTCTCCCACACTCTCTCCTGCACACTCTCTCTCTCTCCCACACATTCCCTCCCCACTGACCCTCCCACCCGCCTTCCTCCCCACTTACCCGCCCGCCTCCCTCCCTCCCCACTTACCCGCCCACCTGCCTCCCTCACTCCCCACTTACCCTCCCAGCCGCCTCCCTCCACACTTACCCTCCCGCCTGCCTCCCTCCCTCCCCACTTACCCTCCCGCCCTTCTCCCTCCCTCCCCATTTACCCTCTCGCCCGCCTCCCTCCCTCCCCACTTACCCGCCCAACTCCCTGCCAACTTACCCTCCCTCCCCACTTACCCTCTCTCCCCACTTACCCTCCCGTCCACCTCCCTCCCCACTTTCCCTCTTGCCAGCCTCCCTACTTACCCTCCCACGTCCCTCCTCACTTACTCGCCTCCCTCCCTCCCCACCTCCCTCCCTCCCCACCTCCCTCCCTCCCCACTTACCCTCCCGCCCGCATACCTCCTAACTTACCCCCGGGCTTTCCTCCCTCCCCACTTACCCTCCCCCCCGCCTCACTCCCCACTTACCGTCCAGCCCGCCTGAGAGGAGAAAGAGCAGGGAGAGGAGACAGAGAATGGAGAAGAGTAGGAGATAGAAGGAAGAGGAGAGAATGGAGGAGAAAGATCAGGGAGGAGACAGAGAATGGAGAAGAGTAGGAGATAGAAGGAAGAGGAGAGAATGGAGAGGAGATAGATCAGGGAGAGAAGACAGAGAATGGAGAAGATGGAGAGGAATAATAGAAAATGGCGGAGAGATAGGGGAAGGAAAAGAATGGAGATGAGAGAGAAGAGATAGGAGGGAGTATGGCGAGGGGAGACAGAAGTGAGAGTATCTAGAGAAAGGATGAGAGGATAGCAGATAATGGAGAGTAGAAGAGTAGAAGAGAGACAGACATTGGAGCAGAGATAAAGGAAGAGAGGAGAGAGAATTGAGAGAGGATATAAGAGAGATAATGGATAGGGGAAAGAAGGGATCGGAGAAATGGAGAACTGAGAGAAGGAATAGGAGAGAAGGAATAGGAGAGAGAGAAGGGAGAAGTGAAATAAAGAGGAGAGAGAGAAAGGAGGGAGGAGAGAGAATGGAGAAAAGAGAGATGGGAGAGGATAGAGAATGGAGAGGAGAAAGACAAAAGACAGTAAAGAGAGGGGATGATAGGAGAGAAAATGGAGAGAAGTTAGAGAGGGGAGAAAGGTAGAGGAAAGAGAATGAAGATGAGACACAGAAGGGAGTGGAGAGAGAAAGACTGAGTGGATAGAGAATGGAGAAGAGAGGGAATGGAGAAGAAAGGGAGAGGTGAGAGAAGGGACAAAAGAGAGAAGGGAGAGGAGAAGGGACAAAAGAGAGGAGATAAAATGAAGATGAGATAAACAGAATGGAGTGGATAACGAAAGAATGAGGAGAGAGAAGAGAAAGGGAGAGAGGTAGAGAAGGGAGAGGAGTGAGAGAGGAGAAAAATGTAGAGGAGAGACAGATGGGAGAGAACTGACAGAATGGGAGACAGAGAAAGTTGAAAGGAGAGAAAGGAATGGGGATGAGAGAGAAGGGAGAAGAAAGTGAGAGAAGGGAGAAAAGAGAAGGTAGAAGAGAGTAAAGGGAGACTAGACGGAGGGGAGTGGATTGAGAGAGAGAAAGGATAAGAGGGGAGAGAAGTGAGAGGTGAGGAAAGGGAAAAAAGAGAGAAGGGAAAGGACAGAGAGAGAGAATGTAGGAAAGAAAAAGGAGAGAAGAGATAAAATGGAGAAGGTAGAAAAAGGAGAGATGAGAGAGAGACACACACAGAAAGACAGACAAACACCCAAGAAATGCAGAGATTAATATGGAAGAGGGCAGGGAAACATTGAAATTCTAGCTGTCAATTTATTTTCTTAACTAATTCATCCTAGTTACAATAAATGATTTGCTGAGGACATCAAACAAATAGTAATATCAAACAAACAGTCTCCCTGATCAAACTCCTCCTCCAGTTACAGGTGGATCTGTGACTATGTTGTGTACACATGCTGTTCCTGTATGAGGCATATCATGGGCGGATCAAGAGGGGAGGACAGGGGGTCCGGACCCCCCCCCCCCCCCCCCCTTGAAAAATCACAAAAATATAGGATTTCTTAGCAAAACTTGTCCCGGTCCCCTGAAAAATCACAAAGCTCCCAAGCCAGCATTCTATGTTGGGCCATCATCAGGGACACCGGGAAATGCCATTTAAATGGCGTTTCGCTGGTGGACCGATGATGGCCCGTTTATAGTAGCATTTGCTTCCTCCCTCCCCTCATCAACTAAAAAAAGAAAAGAAAACCGTTGTCAAAGTCCCCCTTTGGCAAAACTTCCCTGATCCGCGCATGCATATTTCAGGCTTTTTCTTATTTAAAGATATAATTGAGCCAGTGCATGGGATTTCCAACAATGCGGTATGTGCGACCAGCAAAGCCTCAGATCAGCCTGCGCATATGCGCAGTCTGATCAGAGCCTTTGCTAGTCGCTTGATTAATCTATGATTGTTAAGCTACTGACTGAACACCATTTGGGGTTTCTAAGCTTAAAAGGAGGCTGCACAGGCTCGTCCGAGTCTACCATCGTCAAAGTACCACATTGCTGGAAATCACCTGACACGGCTCATATACTTAGAGTAATGTCTTTCTCCCAGAGACAATTCTTTCAAGTTAGCACAACATGTTTTAGTAAATAGGAGTTTAACTCTTTTTCAGCTATTCACATTAATTGTGGTCTGCTCTCTCTTCTGGGTATATACTTTGGTTGCCTATATTGCAAACAATATACCCAGATCAGACTGCTCTTGGGGCCGTCTGATCTGGGTTCATATTGCTTGCTTTCACGTTAAAACTAGTTTGAAGTGCATTTGTATATATGCAGTAGTCATAAAAAGCAGATGGCATTTTCTGGACAAAAAATATCAGCAGGATATTTAAAAGCTTATAAAATGTCTGGCATATCAATTACTTTCTTAACTCAATGTGACCTAATGTTCCCTGGACTTCCAATTAACGAGAGTCAATTGTATATAGGTCAGCATATGAGATGTTTATCCCATAGGAGTGTAAAGTCACTTTTAAAACATAAATATTCTCTCAGAGCTATCTAGTGAGGCTTAGAGGCATACATTTTGGCCTGAGCTTTCATCTAAGTCTCTCATTTGTGTGTGTCAGTGACAAAGGCTTGAGGAATTCAGTGTGATTTCTCCGACTGTTGAACCTTCGCTGCTCGTATATGAGATAAGTACTACGATCTCATAAGCTGGATCATGTACTGAAAATTAGGAAATTTTCTTGAAGGGTTTAGTTTCATGAAAATAATATCCTCGCAAAATGTCAAAATCAGTCTGCCGTTAACGGATGAAGGTAATTCATGCCCTAGTTGCAAATTTGAAACATGGCAAATATGTCTTTTAACGCAATTCTAAGTTCAAGACCTTAAACATGAATAACACAAACCAGACACCCTCTACGTATTTCAGATGGAAAACATGTCTAAGTTCAACACTAGTCAAAAATGAGAAAATATTTATCAAATGTGCACAAATGAGAGGTGCACATCTTCAATGTGTGAACAATCATTATGCCAAGTTTGAAAATAAAGAAATGAAAACTGTTGGAGTTACAGATTACACAAATCGGGCACCATCTAAGCATTTTTACGGGGAAAAAAAACTAAGTAAAAGACCCCAAAAATGAAAAGAACAAGACCAAACTCTGCTCTGGACCTGCGTCGCCGGTGAATATCTTCAATGTGTGAACAATCATTATGCAAAGTTTGAATATAAAGGACTGAAATATGTTTCAATTACAGATTACACACAAATAAACAATGTAAGCACACCAAAGGTGGTGTAGACGTAATAATGTCTAAGTTCAACAATCCCAAAAATATTATCAAATGTGCACAAAATATAGGGTGCACATTTGACACAGGGCTCAATGTGTGGGCAGTCATAACGTATTAAGTTTGAATATGAAGGAAAGAAAACTGCTGGAGTCACAGACACCCCCTAAGCATTTCGGATTGATAAAATATCTAAGTTCAACAGCCCTAAAAATAAGAAAATATTGATCAAATGTGCACAAAATAGAAGGTGCACATCTTTAATGTGTGTAAAATCATTATGCAAAGTTTGAATATATATTTGAGTTACAGATTACACAAACTAGGCACCCCAAAATAGTTGCGGTCAGACGAACGGACGGAGTGGACCCACTACTAGACCTGCTTTCACTAAAGCGCTGCACGTAAACAAATCAAGAAATGTGTACAAAATAGGAGGTGCACATCTTCAATGTGTAAACAATCATTATGCAAAGTTTGAACATAAACAAGAATTTGGCTGTCAGCAAGGCTTTCAGTATACCCCCCGCAATAATATGTTCCTCATTCAGTTCTCTCAAAGCCTTAATTGACCAAAATAAAACTGACCCAAATAAGATTTTCTACAGTTAAAAATAAGCAATGAACCTGTCCTCTAAACAAAAATGAAACAAATGAAACCAGGTATTCAGCGCAATAATCCAAAGTTGGCTAAGTTTAAAATGCTATAAAATTGTCAAAAAAAGAAATTAGCACCAAACTACATCATGCACATCTTCAATATCTCTGTAACATGTTCACAAACAATTGAAAGGTTAAGCTTTAAGCTCTAAAAAAGATGAGTTAATTTCACAAAGTATGCACTGTTAACCATCATTTTATACATGTAGATGGAATGGTCCAAAAATGTCTCAGTTAACAATCTTGTAGATTTATATTTATATATACGAAAAACTTTTCATCAATTAACATCTTCAGCCTGCAAAGTATTAAACTGATACACAAAAGGTGATTTCACAAAGTATGCACTATTAACAATCATTCAATATGTGCAGTCGTCGAATATTGGCGAAGTTAAAAACCCTGTAAATTTATCAAAAATTATTTTTTCATCATTAAACTTCCACATGCAAATCTTCAATAATTCAAAGTATTCAAAGGATACACTGAAAGCTCTAGGAATTGTTGATTTCACAATAGTAGGCACTATCAGCCATAATTCAATATGAGTTGTGGTCGAGAATTGGCTAAGTTAAAAATGTTGTAAATTTATAAAAAAATATTTTTCATCATTAAACTTCCACATTGCAAATCTTCAATATGTCTGTAGCATACCTGCAAAGTATTAAAATGATACACTAAAAGCTCTAGGAGCAGTTGATTTCACAAAGTATGCACTATTAGACATTTTGCAAACACCATACAGTTAGAACTATACAGTTAGAACTTCAAAGTGGGATAACTCTTTCAATACTAATACTTCAGCCCCTTTTTTCCTACCAAACATGCTTTGTCTAACGGTTAAGGTGTGTTTATAATTTGATAAAAAACGGACAAAAGCTACAGAAGTTATTCAACAAAAACTTTAAATGTTGATGGAAAGACGGAATCACGGAAGGATGGACAGGCTGAGAACAGTATACCTGCCTAAACTACGTTTGTGGGGGGTATAAAGAATGGAAACTGCTACAGATTACACAAACCATATGACTTCTACCCATTTCAGATGGAAAAAAATGTCTAAGTTCAACAACCATCCAAAATGAAAAAAATATTTATCAAATGTGCACAAAATGCAAGGTGCACATCTTCAATGAGTGAACAATCATTATGCAAAGTTTGAAAATAAAGAAATGGAAGCTGTTGGAGTTACAGATTACAAAAACCAGACACCATTTAAGCATTTTACGGGGAAAATTCTAAGTTCAAGACCCCAAAAATGAAAAAAAAAATCATGAAATGTGTACAAAATAGAAGGTGCACATCTTCAATGTGTGAACACTCATAATGCAAAGCTTGAATATAAAAAAACGAAAACTGTAGGAGTTACAGGTTAAACAAACCAGACACCCCCTATGCATTTCGGATGGAAAAAATGTCTAAGTTCAACACCAGTCAAAGATGAGAAAACATTTATCAAATGTGCACAAAATAAGAGGTGCACATCTTCAATGTGTAAACAATCTTTATGGGAGCGCAGTGGCTCAGTGGTAGAGTGCTTGACTCAAGACCGAAGGGTCGTGGGTTCGAGCCTCACCGGCGTCACTGCGTTGTGGTCCTTGAGCAAGACACATTTATCCTAGCTTAGTACTGGTTCAACCCAGGAAGACCCGTCCCTTTATAACTGAAAGATTGTTGATGGAACGTAAAGAATCAAAACAAACAAAAACAAACAAATAAACAATCTTTATGCAAAGTTTGAAAATAAAGTTTGAGTTACAGATTACACAAACCAGACACAATCTTAGCATTTTTGGACGTAAAAAATGTCTTAGTTCAACACCCCTAAAAAATCTGAAAATATTCATGAAATGTGCACAAAATAAAAGGTGCACATCTTCAATATGTGAACCATCATTATGCAATGTTTGAATAAGCTTTTGGAATTGCAGATT
>OZ026514.1:91098834-91368834 GCA_964019695.1 Loripinus fragilis
TATGGCAAATGTTCACTCAATCAGGTAATTATTCATAATGAATGATTGACTGAAAAGTTCTGCTTTCATATTCACAAAGGAGTGTTCTGTCTTGATAAAATTATGTTACAATGAATAAAATATTTAAAATTCAGTTGATATTTGCATCATAACTGTGGATCAGTATAGTTTGGAACTAGCCTTGCTGTTACAGTTGCAGCTTGGATATAGCCTTGCAGTTACAGTTAAGTTTGGATCTAACTTTGGTTTTGTAATACAGTTTGGTACTAGCCTTGCTGTTACAGTTAAGTTTGGATCTAGCTTTGGTTTTACAACGCAGTTTGTTACTAGCCTAACTGTTACAGTTGCTGTTGGGATCTAGCCTTGCAGTTAAGTTTGGATCTATCTTTGGTTTTACAAAATAGTTTGGCACTTGCCTTACTGTTACAGTTGCTGTTGTTGCTGTTGAGATCTAGCCTTGCAATTACCATTTGGTTGGGATCTATCTTTGGCTTTACAGCATAGCAGTTTGTTTAACATTTGGAAATATGAAGAAAAAAATTATCAGTTGACTAAAAACCTAGGTTTACCATTGCCTTCACTTCGAAAGATTATTGGAGTTATCCAGTTATTTCAGTCTCTATTTCTATGGAGAATAACAGAGTAAATATGTTATCAGCTCATTGTAGTATTAGGCTTGAGAAGAGTTAATTATCAGCTAATCAATCATTGATTTCTCCTGAGCCACTCCATAGATTATAAAAAAAGAAGAAAAGTGAAGCCAAATTATAATTAACCTTTGAAATGATTATCGCAGCATGAACAGATATCATACGCGGATCCAGTGGTTGGACGCCCCCTGAAAAATCACAAATTTATAGGTTTTCTTAGCAATACTGATCCAGATCCCCTGAAAATTCACAAAGCTACCAAGCCAGCATTCAAAGTTGGGCCATCATAGACCCACCAGCGAAATGCCATTTAAATGGCGTTTTGATGACGGGCAAATGATGGCTTGCTTTTAGTGGTATTTGGATCCCCTCTCTCCTCATCAACTATAAAGACCAAGTAAAAGAAACAAACTTTGGACCCCCACTGACAAACTTTCTGGATCCGTGCATGGAAATGCTATTTCACTGAGCCCCTCTGAGTAAGCAAAGAAAAGTGGGCCACTAATAGGAATAGGTAAATTCTTGCACACCAGATAAGGATATCTGAGATTTTACCCTGGGATAGAAAATCTTATCTTACACATGCTATCTTACCCAGGGCGTCAAGTAATGTCACCATGTGAAATTGCATCGTAGCGTATCCAGGGACTTCTGGAAGCTTATTTTAAAATAAATAAATAAAAACAGTGGTAGCAAGAAAAAGAATCCATTATTTGTGTGCGGGTAGGATAGAAAAATCCGTCCCTCGGGATCACCGTTTGTCATCACTCAACAAGCCTCGTGATGCCAAACGGCGATCCTCAGGACATATTTTTCTATCCTATGCTCACACTCATGATAGTTTCTTATATTCTATCTTTAAAAATTCATTATTAGATTATGTTTGGGTGTTTTTTTTTGTTATAAATAACTTACGTACAACTATCTTTTTGTCTTTTCCAGCAAGATGATTTTTACCACAGACTAGAAGTAGAAAGTTCCTGTACATTTAAGAAGAAAGAATGAGTGATAAGTGGAAGTCATTACTAACACAGTTACATTCCTTATATGGTATATTTAAGAAAAGATAATTTTACCGAGATATTACAGAATACTTAATAAGCTGAGAAGTGATAGTTTCATCATGGAATTTTACTCACATTTATCATCTTTGACTACTCTCTTGCTAGGAATTATCTCCCTTTGTCTGCCCTTTGATTTTGAAGGCTCATCAACAAGTTATGCAAAATTTTCATCTTGGGTGCCATGCCATAACGGAACTGTAAGCTTTGAATTTAAAACGCAGCTTCCTAATTCGTTGTTATTATACACAGACATCGGAGGGACAGGAGATTATTTCCAGCTTAAACTGGTAAACGGTAAAATGCATTTACGATATAAATTAAGTAAAAACAGTGCCATGTTGTCAGCGGGTCAGAATCTTAACGATAATAATTGGCATACTGTGGATATTATGCGTGAAGAAAAATATACAACTTTAAAAGTGGACGATATTTCTTATACAAGGGAAAACATGATGTATAATCCTGATTCATTAAACCTAGAAACTTCCAGTCAGAATTATGTTTTCATAGGCGGGCTTCCTATTGAATACAATGAAAAGCTTTCAGAACTGGCACTGGCCTCTGTGACCTTCGAACCCCGTTTGAAGGGGTCGGTACAAAATTTATTTTTCAGCAACTGTGGTAAAGCTCTGTCTGCTCCAGATATGATTGATTATCAAGGGATTATTTTAGAAACGGACCGGTGCTTAAAGAACAACCCCTGCCAGAATGACGGGATTTGTGTCAACAGGAATAATGGGGTACAGTGTGATTGTTCTTGGACCAACTACATCGGGGAGTTCTGTTCTATCGGTAAGTTTTGTACACTGAGCTGGTCAGGCCTCTATACATTCGGGAAAGTCCGTCACGATTCGAGAATCGAATCATGGCTCGGGTGTATATAAGGAGCATTAAGCGTAGTAATATGTACCAAAAACGTTTTGTTAGCCCGAACTGGCGTATGTAGCATGTGGGCTCAGCTCTATTAAAATCGATTTTTCTCATTATCTGAAAAGTTTAATCAGCAAAATAAATGAATTTTATGTTTTTTCAATAAAATATCGCTATAGCGATATTTTATTGAAAAAAACATAAACTTCATTTACAGCCGTTTGTTTTGCTGCAATAACACTTGTTATTGTGTTAAAATGGTTTCTGTGAGGTCAGCGTCACGTTATATAATGTCAGCGTCACGTTATCACCCACATTATCAAAGTAGATCATCGATGTACAACCGTGGTCTGATTCCACGGAATTTTGCGGAATGGGCCGAGGCAGTTCAGATTGGCCTCTATAGTGTGTAAATAAAAAATGATTTTTCTTATTTCTCAACCAAAACATAGAAATGTATGCTGTGGGCATTCAAAAGAACCATCTCATTGAGATGGTTCTTTTGAGCACACAAAACAAATGATTAAACTGATGATAAAGAAAATTATTTTCAATGTTATGCTCAATTTTTTTTTCTATCTGTATCTATGAGCAGCAAAATACACACTTTTAATAAGGTGTTGGGTTGAATTCCTAAGGTTTATTTAGGCCTTGGGTTGAAATCCACACTCATGCACGGATCCAGAAAGGTTTGTCAGTGGGGGTCCAACTTTGAGGGGTTTTATTTATTAGAGGGGAGAGGATCAATTAATACTACTATAAGCGGGCCATCACTGGCCGGCCAGCAAAACTTCATTTAAATGGCGTTTTGCTTGTGTGCCGATGATAACCCAACAATGACTGCTGGCTTGGTAGCTTTGTGATTTTTCAGGGGATCCAGACCAGTATTGCTAAGAAAGTTAACCCTATATTTTGTGATTTTTCAGGGAGGGGCGACCAGACCCCCTGTCCCCCTTTTTTGATCCGTCATGGCACCTTATTAAAGCCTTGGGTTGAAAAGGTTGTTACACTTTTAAATGATTTGGAAATGATAATGTGATAAAGTAGTGATTTGATAAAGCTAACTGAATTTAGCATCTTGCAAATTTAAGGACTCATTTAACCAAAACAGAGCTTTGAAAAACCAAGCCCCAGATATTTGTATGGCATTTTCAAAATTGATGATAAGAAATTAATTACTATAACAGCACTGGAAATCTGAAGCCTTATTTTTGACTTGTACAATCAGATTTTCTCATCAGACTCTGATATTGATTTGTAATGTGTCATGGGTCCAGTTAAGCAAAAATTTTGAGCGTAAAATTGTTTTTATTTTCTTACCCATCAATTTAAACATATATTTTGAGTACCCACAACATATGTTTTGGTTGAAAAATAAGAAAATTAATTTTGAGTTACGCACTCTTAATTGGAGGCCGGATGTGTGTTTTGAAGAATGTTGTTCCCTCATGGGCTTTGATAACATCTAGAATCTATTGCAACAGTGGTTATCATGTACTTTATATGCACTTGTACTGTTAATTTCTGTGACAAAAGACAATAAGAAGCAGGGTGGGTAGTCACGTGGTTTTTGTTTGGATACACTCTATGGAAAAATGTCAGACTTTTTTTCCACATCGATGTTTTAAACGAAAGTAAAGATTTCTGCGGGGTTTTTTCATCATAACCCAGAAAGTTATACACCATTTTCCAGCCCACATTTTTCCTCTATCTAAAGATTCCAGGATAGTCTCATAAAGCTTCTTTGAGTACAGACTCTGTCACAAAATTTTTAGTCAGAAGATCGAGCCTGAATTATAGAAATAAACTTTACGGACGACAATTATTTTCTTTGTGACAGAGTTTGTACTCAAAGTAAGAAGCTTAAAGAGTATATCCTTGTAGCGTTTGATCAGGAAAATGTGGGCTGAAAAATGGTGTATAACTTTCTAGGTATAGATGAGAAAGCATAGAGAAATCAACTTTCATTCGATCATATTATCCATACACTGTATTCGAACATTCTAACAGTATATCCAAACAAAAAACATGTGACTACCCACCCTGAGATGCTATGAATCAGTACATGAGATTTTTTGCTGGGCCCTGTAACGCAATCGGTAGCAAGTTCGATTGCTGATCCAGGGGTTGTGAGTTTGATCCCAGCCCAACCCCCATACTTGCGTGGCGATTGATCATGAAATATTTCGTACGTTCATTTTCCTCCTTTCTCTGATTCAAGAAGGGCTGTTGTCAGTTACAAGCGAAAGTATGTGCACAGAGTACTGATTAATCACTTAGTCTAAGCTTGCCCAGGAAAAAGTGTGGTTAGGTTAAGTGATTGTCTCAATATGACCATATATGTTGGTCCAGATCCCATCAGTGTAACTATACGCGATATCTCAAGGACAGTTGAGGGATTTTAAACAAATTTGCCTGAATGTATCATTTGGGCATTTTGAAGAGTGGATTAAGTTTTGATAACCTTGTCCAAGTTGTTTCAAGGTCACTGTTAGGCACATACTGCCACATATAAGCCAAAATCTGCTTGTGTACACCACACCTTCTAAATTTCTGGACAAATGGCCATAATATAGACTATTAGTGGTTTGGATGGTGGGTTGGGGTGGAGGGGGCAACTTTTATGCTGAAACTGCCAACAGGATGCAGACTTAAACAATAAACCAAACAAACAATGCCTACAGTGATCCAAGGGAAAGATTGTTCTATAATGACCCTTTGGAAGGATTTGTTTCTCAGCATCTCTAGTAAAATCCTTACAGCATACATGGGTGAAAGTTTTCAGGATTATTCCTGAATTCAGGATTTTGAGGCTGACTTTCCATAGAAAGTCAGCCTCAAAATGCTGAATTCTGCAGGTAATAAAAGCTTTTCTGATTTAGTTCAGTTTATCTAAAGGTATTGGAATTTTTGCTAATTTGGAGGCATACAGCAAGTTTTAAATTCTGATTTTCTAAAGTTCAGGATTTTGGTAATTTTGAACTTTCACCCATGCAACATATCACCATTGATCTCTTTGAAAGTTGTGCGATAGCAGCATGCAGTGCCTATGGCAGAACTTACAGTAAATGTTATGAAGTTTCAAACACTTTTCTCTTTCTAATCTCAAATGAATTGTTGGTTATCAGGGCTGGAATTCATAAAACGCTTGTCAGAATAGCAAACTGGAAGACCCTGATCAAACTGCATCTTCAGAAGCAGTCTGATCTGGGTCTGCGCTGTTTGTCTAGGCCTTTTTTGTAGGCATCTAGTGTTCAAATTTTAGAACATTTACCGTAACTTTGAGAAAAAAAATGTTGATTGATGTTGATGCATTTATTACACATGTTGCAAAAACAAATATAATGTCTGTTATACAATTATTTAATCATTAATTTTGTAGTTAGCAAAACATTTATTTGCAACTGCATATGTTCATCAGATTAATGCCCCAGAATTCCAATTTTTGAGACTTAATTGATGTTCTTGTAACTTAAATGATCAAAGTTTGAGGATTCTTTGGAAGAGGAAGCTCTCATATTGTAGATAAATAAAAAAACATTTCTTTGTAAAAACTTCAAAATTGGGAGCCATGACATCACCAAGGTATATCCTATCTTCACGATAATGAGAAACATTAATTACAATGGATTTGTCCTGCAGGTCTGATGCCAGCCCCCTGTTTAAGAGAGCATAAATTAAAAATTTCTTATTTCTCAACTAAAACATAATTATTATTATTTGTGGGTACTCAAAAGTAACGTCTCTTTGAGCACCCAAATCTTATCCCAAATGATAAAGTCTTGTATTAAATCTTGTCCACACTAAGCACATATCACCGGCATGTTATGGTTTGATGAATTTTATGGCCCTTTGACATAATCTTGTATTAAATTTTGTTCTTACAAATACCAGGGTTTGCACAGGCTTGAAAAGTCCTTGAAAATTAAATATGCCTTGAAATGTACTGGAAAATCATGCAAAGGCCTTGAAAAGTCATTGAATTCTTCTATTTTCTGTTGGAATTAACACTGTTGATAGAGATCTAAATCAGAATAAAACTGTTGTGCCTTTATTTGGTGCAGCAAATGCTGCACCAAATAAAGGCACAACAATTTTATACTTATTTTCTAGTACTAATTTCTTCATTATCTCAGTCTAGCATTTCTGAAGTAGAATTTTAACACTTAAATCAGTATTTTTCATAAACTTATAGTCCTTGAAACTATTGGAGAGGCTTTAGAAAACCTTGAAAAGTCCTTGAATTTTACTCATACTTGCCTTTATGAACCCTGAATTCTCAGCAACTATTGACTGACTTTCAAGGAAACTTTGTGAGATGGTTCTTTTGAGCACCCAAAACACATGTTAAAACTGATGAATAAGAAAATTTCAACAATTTTACGCTGCACATTTTTGTTTATCTGGAACCTGTTTACTTTGTGTTTGTCTTTGAAGTCTTACCAACAGCAAAGGTCTATGGAGATTGGGCCACTGCTTGAAGTCTCATCTGACAGAACATAGAAGCCATGTATCTAACCTGCGACCCCTGGTTTACAAGGCCAGCAGTTTATTATCCACACTACACCATGGCGGCGGCTCCAAACTGGTTAAATTTGAATGTTAGCCCTTAAAGCACCTGGCCCGGATGGACTGAATGCCAGAGTGCTAAAAGAGTGTAGCAATGAGATCTCTCCAATACTAGCACTTATCTTTAATGAGTCCTTAGCTCGGGGCGATGTACCAGATGAGTGGCGACAAGCTAACGTTTCTCCGGTCTTTAAAAAAGGTGAAAAATATTATGCTGCTAATTATAGACCAGTGTCGCTCACATGCATCTGCTGCAAAACCCTAGAGCATATACTAGTCAGTAACATCAACAAGCACTTAGCCTTAGATAGCATACTTGCTGACTGTCAGAGGTCCTGCGAAACCCAGTTGGTCCAGTTTGTGCACAATATCATCAGCAACCTGGATGGGGCTGTGAATCGTGGACACAAGCAGACAGATTTGATCATAATGGATTTCGCGAAGGCCTTTGACAAGGTACCACACAGGAGGCTATTACACAAATTGGGCTATTATGGGATAAGAAGGTCCACCCTCAAGTGGATCAACTCATGGCTCTCTGGGCCCACTCAACAAGTAGTATTAGATGGTCAAGCCTCAGATCTAGTCCCAGTGTTATCCGATGTACCCCAAGGATCAGTTTTAGGACCGATCCTGTTCCTTATTTTTATAAAGACCTGCCGGATAACATCAGGTCTTCTGTTCGCCTGTTCATGGACGACTGTGTCCTGTATAGAAACATACATTCGATTCAGGACTGTTTTATCCTGCAGGAAGACCTCACTAGTTTAGGACAATGGGAAGCCGATTGGCAAATGAAGTTCAATGTGGCCAAATGTCACTCTATGAGAGTGACTCGGCATCAGCATCACAAACAGATTCTCTTTGACTACTCCCTTCACAACCAAACTTTGGAAAACGTTCAGTCAGCAAAATACCTTGGCATAACCATCTCTGATAATATGGATTGTGGTCAACACATTTCAGAAATTTCTTCTAAAGCAACTAAGACACTTGGTTTCCTTTGCAGGAATTTGGCTTTTGCACCTCGGAGTACTAAGGAAGTTGCTTACAAAACTTTGGTGCGGCCTAAACTAGAGTATGCAGCACCCATTTGGAGCCCTTACTCAAAACTTCAGATTAATCAGGTAGAGAAAGTTCAGAGGACAGCAGCCCGTTGGACCTGCAGGAGATGGCGAAACACTAGTAGTGTCGGCGAAATGCTTGATGAGCTTGAGTGGCCATCTCTGGAGGCTCGTAGGGATCGGTCCTCCTGCTTCTCTTTCATAAGATACATTCAGGTGCTGTGTCTATAAAAAAAAGACAAGTACCTGACCCCTGCTCACAGTTTGAAATCTACCAGGTCATCACACAGTGCCCAATATTGTAGATACCAGACATACAGTGATGCCCTGAAGAACTCTTTTTCCCCCCCGACTATTCCACTGTGGAATAGTCTTTCTCCTTCGGTGGTCAATTCCCAGACTGCTGAGGATTTTAGGGCACTCCTCAATTAGTTAAAAAGACAGTCGAAAGATTTTTCTTGTTTTGTTTTGTTTTTGTTTTTTTCTTCGAAATTCCAAAATCGCACTCCCTGGCGTAATGATCAAGATTTGATAGTGCCAGTAGCAAAAGAAAGAAAAAAAAGAAAGATAAAGCACCAAGAAATAAATGCATCTGAAAATGTCGTTAGCTGAAGTCGTCTGCTGCAAATAATTGCCTAACATTACTGAGGAATTAAGTATAGAAGCAAACAGCGTGGACCCTGATCTGGGTCCACACTGTTTGCCATAGAGGCTTCTTAAACATTTCAGCAGACGAGAAAAGTAGACGACTTTTGTTGCAATTGGCGCATTAAGTGTAATAGAACAGGTGGAAAATGTTGATTGGCATGTTTGGTCATGGTATGTTATAACAGATTATTAGTAAACGCTTGCAATTATTAATTTTCATGATTGCTGTGCTTATTGACATCCAGCCTCCCCATGGGGAATAGGTCTTTTTTTAATATATATATAAAAAATTATAGACATTTCATGAAGAAAGGAAATTTAGCAACTTGTATCTCCTGCCTGCCTTCCCACCTGCCCACAACATGCATTTTAGTTGAAAGACCAAAAAAAAAAATTCAATTTCACACTCTTATCTGAGGGTCTGATATTTATTTTATACAGTCGAGAATTAATCCTCTCCAAAAGATGGCCCCATGCACGGATTCAGAAAGTTTTTCCAGAGGGGGTCCATCTTTGCAAAGTTGTTTTTTTATGAGAGGATCCAAATAACACTATAAGCGGGCCATCATTGGCCCGCCAGCGAAACACCATTTAAATGCAAATTACAAATTGTTAAATTGCAAATTATTAAATGGCGTTTCACTGCATGCCGCTGATGACCAGACATTGAATGCTGGCTTGGTAGGTTTTGTAATTTTTAGGAGATAGGGACCAGTGTTGCTAAAAAACCTATATTTTTGTGGTTTTTCAGGGGTGGTCCAGACCCCCTGTCCCCCCTCTGGATCTGCGCATGGGCCCAGTCTGACTTGTCCCTACTTACTGGGAGTAGTTTTGATGGTCCTTTGAATCGATATTGGGTACTTGTTTTCTTTGTCCTTCTGGTTCTCATCACTCCAACCACCTCTAGAGGGTTTACTCAGGTTTGAAAAGTATTAGAATATGAGGGGCTTTCTTGAAAAGTCCTTGGAAATTGAATATGCCTTGAAAAGTACTGTAGAATCATAATAAGGCCTTAAAATTCTTGAATTTTACCATTTTCTTTACATTGTTGAAAGAGACCTTATGAGTATATAATTGTTGTGCCTTTATTTGGGACAGCATATAAAACACATCAATCTTATACTAATTCAGTCTAGCATTTCTGAAGTAAAACTTTGAAGTGTAAATCAGCTTGAAAACTGTAGGAGATTCTTTGAAAAGTTGTTGAAAAGTCCTTGAATTTGACTGAAACTTGTGTGTATTAATTCTGCTGTACATTGTAGCTTGGATGTTTTTTGATGATAGTTACTGTATCCTGAATCTATGACCAAGCAAATGATATAATGGACCATTCCAACTTTATTGATTTAAGCTGGATGGAATATGCGCGGATCCAGAGGAGGGGACAGCGGGTCTGGACCCCCCCCCCCCCCCTGAAAAATCACAAAAATATAGGGTTTCTTAGCAATACTGGTCTGGATCCCCTGAAAAATCACAAAGCTACCAAGCAGCATTCAATGTGGGCCATTATCGGCCAGCCAGCGAAGTGGCATTGGAATGGCGTTTCACTGGCAGGCTGATAATTGCCCCACTTTAGGTGTTTTTTGGAGCCTCACTCCCCTAAAAAACAAAAAAATCAGAGTTGGACCCCCTCTGACAAAACTTTCTGGATCTGTGCATGTGGAAGAATCTATAAGCCATAAAAACAAAATGGGTTAAAATAGTGAGATCCATCATGTCAACAAATGGCTGATTTCTCTTGATACATCTCTCTGGAATTGTCTGCTTACATAAGGGTGTGAATATTTCTCTTGTTATTCAATAGTCCTGTGTCTTGGGAAATTGCAAATTATGCACATGTGAATGATCTTTTCATCTCCTACAGAAACTGTAATTACGGTGTTTTTGCCAACACTTGCAGAAAAAAAGGAAAGTCTGATTGCTCTATAGCAATGTTTGTTTTCGCCCTTAAATAAGGCCAGAATTTTTTAATTAGTTGATTTACAAACCTTCCTACTGTAATTTTCCGGAAAGTTGAAATAAAATTTAATTTAATTTTAAAATTATTTTCATATTTTATCCGCCGAATCTAATTATTATTTGTTTCTTTGAAAAAAATAATATATTTTTGAGGTTCTGCCTGTGTATTTTTGAGAGTGGCACTGTTAAAAGTGATTGTCCTGTCAAGAATTTAGGAAAATGATGAAATATTTAAAGATTTGATACAGACAGTTGGTTAATCTTAATTACTAGTTTTACTGTTTTTTTTCTGGAGATATTTAAAAAGAAAACTCTAAAAATAACAAAGGTCTGAAAATAACCAGTCAACTGGTCATTTTCAGAGCTATTCTAATTTTTTTTTCGTCACCCTGACCCTAGATCTGAATTTTTTTACTGTAAATCAACTAACAAAAAAATTCTGGCCTAAATGGCTGACAACAAATATTTTTTTTTCCACATGCTAGATTTTATTGTCCCTCAACTGATAAAAGTTGGGGATCAGCAATCAGCCTAAGGTGCCATCAGTCTGTCTGTGCATCAGTATGTCCATCCATGAGGAAAGCTTGTGCATTCAATAACTATCAAACCCTTTGTAATATTTTGATGATATTTGGTATACATATATAAGGCCAAGAAGATGTATTGTGTCTCCCTTGCTTCCTGTTTGAGTTATCTTTCTTGAATATGAATGGCCTTAAAAAGGGATACCCTGAGATAATTTGATGAAATTTTGTAGTAATGCATATTGGGTCAAGATGCAGGAATTTATGCTCTCCCTTGCTTCTTGGTTGAAATCCTGTTTGAGTTATCTCCCTTGAATATGAAAGGACTTAAAAAGGGATACCATGAGATAATTTGATTAAATTTTGTAGTAATGCATATTGGGTCAAGATGCAGGAATTTATGCTCTCCCTTGCTTCCTGGTTGAATGACCTTTTATACTCCTTGTGATATTTTGATAATATTTGGTATGATTATTCATTATGTCAAGATGATGCACCACACGTAAAATTGATTGCTGTCCCGTGCTTTTGTTTGAGTTGCTCCCTTGCACATATTCTAAAGGCAAATCCTTGTATGCTCCATAAATTATACCCTTTGTGATAACATGATAATATTTGGATAATACATTGTTATCAGGCAAAGACAGAATATCTTTTGCAAGAATGGCTGCTCTTGCTTGCTTCCTATTTCAGTTATCTACCCTGAACAAATCTTAAACACAAAACCATAAGACTCTCAATAGCTTTTTATTCAATATTTGGTATGGTTATTATTAAGTGAAGGGGGTGTGGAACATGCAAAAATGATTGCTGTCCCTAACTCCCATGATCCAATTTCAAAGGCAAAAACTTATGATCTCAATAACTCTCATACCCTTTAAATATAAAGTATGGGTATAAAGGGTGTTAAGAAAGTTTGTTCAACAATAAAATTGTTTTCCTGTTAGTTTGGTTATAATTTATTAAATTACGTACATAAATGGAACTGATATTCTTTATTGCGGACAAACTGTATTGAGAAATTTTCTCGAGAATTTTATTTTTGTGAAAAACATTAAAGACATGCTTGTCACTAATTGCAATGTTAAAAATTCACGACAAGTGCATGATTTACCTACATCAGTGAACGGCAAAGTAATTTCACCATTTTGCGAAAACCCTAGTGAAAATTTAAAGTACTCATGGGTGAAAGTTTTCAGGATTATTCCTGAATTCAGGATTTTGAGGCTGACTTTCCATAGAAATTTAAGTCAGCCTCAAAATGCTGAATTAAACAGATTATAATAGGTTTTCTGATTTGTTTTCAATTTGTTTAAAGACAATTGACCATTTTACCTTGAAATTGTTATAGTTTATAGGCATACAGCATGATTTGATTCTAAAGTTTAGAATTTCAGAAATTTTGAACTTTCAACCATGAGTGAACATGAGTACTTGAAATGAAATAAACAATGGGATATTTAATGTAGACGTTACCCTGAAAAAAAAAATGGTCTGCAAAAACCAATTCCCAATTGTTTGTTTTAGCTAGAGCAAAAGCTAGGGGATATACAACAAATAACTTTTGCCATGCAATGGCCTTTACCTTATAGGTTAAGAAAACTTCCATGGACTTGTATTCTTAAATCTTTGGGACGTTTCCTAAACCACAAGGCTAAAATTAAACATCCAAAAGCATAAATGAGCCACGACATGAGATTTCCAACAATGTGGTATGTGCCACCAACAAAGGCTCAGACCAGCCTGCGCATATGCGCAGTCTGATCAGAGCCTTTGCTAGTTGCTTACATATTCTATGACTCTTAAGCTACTGGCCAAACAGAATTTGGAGTTTCTAAGCTTAAAAGGAGGCTACACAGGCTTGTCTGAGTGTACAAATGTCAAAATGCCACATTGTTGGAAGTTCAAAATTACATAAAGAGTTAAAAGTGTTCAATTTTTGCTGCGAATGTTTGCTAATCTTTGGAAGTCATCTAGGATATCAGGATGACAAGTTGGTCAGTCAGGAGCCTTGTTTATTTCCTAGGTCATCAGAAGTCAGACAGTATATAATGAAACTGGGGGATGTAGACCAAAGCCACTGAGACGTCAGGGGAAAAAGTACCATGATTAATTTATTTAACCATTTTTCCAGCCAGAAAGTCCCGACATGATTGAAAAATTTTTGACCTGTTAAAGGCATGTAAAACATCACTCGAGATAAGGATGCATATCCAACCCTCCCTCCTCCCCCTGGAAGATCACGATTGGCTATAGGTTCCCTTAGAAATTCTGGTACAGACCCCCCTTGAGAAGCAAGTATCACAGGTGGTCAGTACAGCCCTCCCCCTCCCCTCCCCAAACTCCCCCTCCCCAATTCCCCCCCCCCCCCCCTCAATGAAATTTTCTGTATACAAACTGTTTGTCTGTATTCATTTTAATTTCAAACACTTGTGTACCATGTAGCCATTACAAAGTCTTGCTTTAAAACAATCAGATGCTGTATTTAATCTATTTATCCTGCTTATAAATCTTAAATTTTAACATTTATAAGCAGGATAAATTTCATGCTCAGCTTAGTTCGGATATGATTTTTTTTATAATCTTGAGACCAGGAAAGCTAATACCAATGGTCATCAAATTTTCCTGATATCTTGGCTTGACATTTCTGGTCCTTCCAGACTGTCCGTTCCTGCAGCTTACTTTCCGAGACTTATGAGATCAGACAAGGCTTAATTGAATAAAAAATGGCACTCGGCCTCAACATTGCCACTAAAAGGGCTTTTAACATGACAAAAATAAAGCTGCTTGATCCTGTTAGTGCTAATTCGGAAATGCTAGCCACGACTCTGGTATTAAATCTGTAGACTGTTGCTGTTGATGACCTTTTAGAATACAGTCAAACCACTCATATTAGTAATCACCTGTTATCATACCGGATGGGCGGCAATCAAAAACGTCAATACTATCGACAAACGTAGATAAAAAATTGTTAGAAACAGAGTTTTTGATTGCCATTTGTCACCCAACTGGCGACAAATGACAATCGAAAACACTGTTTCTAGCTATTTTTGATCCACATTTGTCGATTGTTGAGAGTGTTTTAGATTGCCACCTACCTGGTGTGGTTATTAGAGGTCAAATTCTTATGTCCCGAAATAGCGTTATTTACTTGTTTTAAGCAAGCTCTTGCCTTAGGTATGCATCTTCAGCATCAGATGCTTGTTTAAGGCAAGTACCTGTTTGAAATTAAAACAATCCCATGAAAATATTTTGTTTGTGTTGATGGTTTACATCCCAGTCAACAATTTATGAGTCATATCAGGGTGATTTCCTGTCTACCAGGCATGAATTTCCAGTACTAATTATAGGAGAAATTGTCTTGCTAAAGGACAAAACATAGTGTCTCCGGTGAGTCTCAAAATAACTACCCTTCAAACCCAAGTCGAGCCACTATTATGCTCCTCCTTATGAAAATGTAAAGTTAAATGCCAATTTTCTAGGGCTACTTTCAACTCTTCAGCAGTTCAGGCACCCTTTAACACAACTCCCCCTGATCATTGGGCTACCTTGTGAAACCTGCAGTCAAGGCTCCCCTGGGAAACTATTTCTCTCCCTTTTTCAAGCAGCGTACATAGAGATATCACGCTAAGTAGGGAAAGCAGACTTGAACAAACATGGCTCTATCAGGGTACCCAAATACACTTGGGTGAAGAGGAGCAAACATGGGACGAATTTTCTGTTCAGAAAAATCTGACAGTCCGGGTGGGATTTGAACCCGGGACTCCTCGATTCTGAGTCCTGAGTCTTACCACTAGACCACCATCCCCACAATATAAATGCAAGAGATGACCATTGCCTGTTTTTTGAAAGAAACAGGTTTCATGCACAAACACATAACCAACTTGAGGACTTGACTGTAGGACTAGCCTTTATTGCAATGTGACGTGTTGAGGTTCAGGCAATACTGCATGAATGACTACACAAGCATGACTCTTCCCTAAGCCGTAATGAGGTTTTCCTCACCACTTGCTTCCAATATCGATACCAACTTGCATCAGAAATTCAATAATGTTCCAACAAACCAGCTTCTATTGACTGTGATCGAGTTTGTCCACGATTATGATTATCCGTCATTAAAAGCTCATTTTCTGTGCATAACATGCATCTCGACGTGACCTTATGAATGTCGAACATCAATATTACCAATATTATTCATAACTTGAGAAAATGAGTATTATGATGTTTTCTATCAGCAAAAATTTAGATCAGGCTGATCTAAATCTTTACTGTGCACTCCACAAATCTCCATGTGTGGATCCAGAGGTGGGGACAGGGGTCCGGACCCCCTCTGAAAAATCACAAAAAATATAGGTTTTCTTAGCAATACTGGTCCGGGTCCCCTAAAAATCACAAAGCTGCCAACCCTGCATTCAATGTTAGGCCATCATCGGCAAGCCAGCGAAACACCATTTAAATGGCGTTTTGCTGGCAGGCCAATAATGGCCCGCTTATAGTGGTATTTGGATCCTCCCTCCCCTCATCAACTAAAAAAAAAAAAAAAAAAAATGTTGTCGAAGTTGGACCCCGGGACCCCTTCTGACATAACGGATCCCAAGCTATATATCTAGTTCTTTATATGAAATTCGATGCTACCATTGTAAGAATGTATGCAGCTTAAGAATCTTAAATGAGGACATACTGTCGTCTATAAGTATCATTTTCTTATTTCCCAGCTCATCGTATGGCTGCGATTATATGCCTGGATCAATTTTGAATAATTGTCGGAGCATTTTTAGATTGATTGCGTGTGTATCGGCAGTAATAATCACTCAGGATGACAGTCAGGCAAAACTTATTGCACCGAGACAGGGAATATTGCATTTTATTGCACGGGCTAAGAGGAAACTGCGATAACTGAAAATATTAAAACGCATTAGCACCTTGTGATGATTCTTCTGAAATTTTATGGTA
Source organism: Loripinus fragilis (assembly GCA_964019695.1). Taxonomy (NCBI): domain Eukaryota; kingdom Metazoa; phylum Mollusca; class Bivalvia; order Lucinida; family Lucinidae; genus Loripinus; species Loripinus fragilis. The sequence continues at coordinate 91,115,136 of OZ026514.1, forward strand.
AATGCTAAAACAACTCATATGGCATTGCATTTATCTATAATCAATCTCAAACTTGATAATTCAAATAACTCTTTGCCTACTGGGTTATTTTGCTTGCTTTTTTGTCGTCTGCTGATTTTTCAAAATCAACTTTTTCGAAAAACTCTTTCAGGAATACCATCAGAGTGTCGAACAGTTTTGATCCATATCAGGATCGACATGTTTGCAAAAGTTTTCAGCAGATGGCTCTAGTAGGTAAAGAGATAATCAAGCGCTGCCTTAGGTATATCTCTATTAGAAAACAATGTTTAAAGAAAAAATTTGAACTTACTCCTTATAACTTCTTAAACAATCTACCAGAAATCTGTAAATAGGGGCACTGACTGACAAACACTAGTGTAGTCCTTGATGAGAGAGAATCCCCAGAGTGTGGTATCATATTCTCAAACACCAGATCGGGAATTCCATTGTTTTTACCCATGTAAGATAATTCAATCTCACATACCCCTACCAGCCCGCGGGAAAGATAAAGAAAGAAAAGTCGCACGTCAGCCGCACACTGGCTGCACGTCGTTCATTGACGTCATTATAATATTAAAATGACGTCACTATAATGCATGTCCCATCTCAGCTAATTCAGGATTTTCTGGAATCTCTCAGCTAATTCAGGATTTTCTGGAATCCTTTTTACATGTTTTTCCAAAATAAAATGAGGTATTTAGTGGTGAGCAAGAAAAAGAATCCATTATTCATGTGAGGATGGGATAGAAAAATCAGTCCCTAAGGATCACCATTTGTCATCACTCGGCAAGCCTTGTGATGCCAATCGGTGATCCTCGGGACGGATTTTTCTATCCCATCCTCATTCTTATATTCTATGGCATCTGATGTCCTGATAAAATAAATATGTAGGTCACATTGACCTATATTTCAGGGTCTTTTTGTCCATTGAAGTATTGTGATTTTGTATTAATGGTACCATGAAGGCTAGCTTTGTAGTAAAGCCTGTCTTAAGCGGCCTCTTAAAAATAGGAAAAAACAAATGTCTTAAGACAGATGGTAGCTTAATGCAGGTCAAAGTATTGCAGAATGCTGCAATACTTTTGACCTGCATTAAGCGATAATCCAATTTTTGGTCTTCTTTTGAGTGGCCACTTAAGACAGGTTTTTCTGTATATTATGTCACATAATATCTTCAGTTTTATGAATTATGGAAATTATTTACTCTTTCCTTGCTAGCAGCTTTATTTGTCATCCGCTGATAACCTTTGCAAACAGTTTGGATCCAGATCAGGACCGACAGAATATCGGTCCTGATCTGGATCCAAACCATTTGACTTCCTGATAGTGTTCCTGAAAGAATATTTTGAAAAAGTTAATTTTGAAACTAGTCAGCATACAACAACAAAAGCCTAAAAAATTACCCAGCATGCAAAGAGTTAAAGCATCTTGAGAACTTGTAATATGCCAGCTGCCTATCAAATTGGTTTCAAGCACCAATTTCTTTAGATTTCTTATATTAAAGTCAGTGGATCATATTTGATAATTTTTGCACTATAAACATATTTTGTGCAATACTTTGAGGCAGTTCCTTGATTATCAAGATTTATTAAATTTTGCAACATGCAGCTAAGTCATGACTTTCTAACTGTAGTCATAGGACAAAATAAGGGTGCAGTTGACACCTGACTCTAACATTGTTTTGTTTGTTTTGGTACTTTATGTCTCAGTCAACAACTTTTCAGTCATGTCCAGACAATTTCTCCCGTCTTCCTGGGTTGAACCAGTACTAAGCAGTGGAGAAAGTGTCTTTCTCAAGGACACAACACAGTGACTCATTTGATCCCCAGTCTAATGCTCTACCAACTGAGCCTCTCACATTGTAGCCATTGGACTAAAATAAAGGTGCAAATAACCATGGGCTCTCAAAAGAACCATCTCATTGAGACGATACATATGTTATGGATAAGAAATAAGAAAATTAAATTTTAATTACTCTTATCTAGGGGCCTAGCTGGTTTACAGAAATGGACTTTCAAAATTCATAAAGTACTGGTTATAGTAAGAGTGCATAGAGACTTGTCCTGTTTGTGTCCATAAAGTTTGTTGTCAGAGTGCCAGAGCTTAATATAAGAAAATTTGAAGTGACTCATTATGATTCGATGATCTTCTTTCTTCCAAGTAAATACATTAAGATTGATTTTGTCTGATCTTTATGTCTATGCAAGAAAATAAATACATTTGGTAATACATCACACGCTTCGGAAGCTGGTGATCATAGCTTTAGATTACCAGCTATTTTGTCGGGGAAGGGTCCTAACTAATGTTGTGAGTACATGTGAGTACATGTCATCCAACTCCATTGCTGTACAGTTTTTGGCGATAAAAAATGTTTAAAGACATATGCGGCTTAAGGGAGCCCAGCCACTGGCTCGGTGGTAGAGTGTTTGACTTAAGACCGAGGGGTTGCGGAATCGAGCCTCACCAGCGTCGCTGTCTTATGTCTTTGAGCAAGACACATTTATCCTTGCTTAGTATTGGTTCAATCCAGGAAGACCCGTCCCGACATAACTGAAAAATTGTTGAATGGGACATGAAGAATCAAATCAAACAAACAAAACAAATATGTGGCTCAATCCCAAGCACACCATTCCTGCATGCATCGTGAAACTGGGAAACATGGGTCTTCACAATTTGCCAAAGTACCTGTTTTGGGGGGTTCTGGTCTACAAAGGGTCAATGAGCTAGTTAAGGATATTTGAGCCGTGACATGTGATTTCCAACAATGTGGCATTTTGACAAGTGTAGACTCAGACGAGCCACAGTGCAGCCTACTTTTAATCTTATAGAAACTCCAAAAGACGTTCGGTCAGTAGCTTATTTAATATTGATAGAATAGTTAAGCCGCTAGCAAAGGCTCTGATCAGACTGCACGTATGTGCAGTCTGGTCTAAGCCTTTGCTTGTGGCAGACAAATTAAGCAAAGCAACCAGCTCTTTCTTCCCCATCAAGATAATTGCAATACTAGAATGGACACTATAAAGTAATGTACAACAAAACATAGAACAATTATAATCCGTTTCTTGTTTACTGTCGTGAGTTGGCTCCCAGTACCGCTAGTTTAACAGGTGACCGGGCCCAGGGCGACGACAGTAAACATGATTCGCACTATACAGACTCCCACAAACGGAGTAACAATAAACAAAAAGTCAACAACAACAGAACCACTGCCTTGGAACCGCCTTAAATCTCATGTCACGGCTCATTTTAGCCAGCCCATGAGATGCCTTCACTGGCTAAGGTGACCAGTTAAGGCACAGAAGAGCCTGCACATTCACACAGTTTCCCCATGGCCTATATACACTAGGGGAAAGTTCATACTGAAAAAATACATTGAACCTTGCTTGATAGCTGTGGATGCACTCATAAGAAATGACTATAAGCACTATGAGATAAATATTTTGTCATGAGCGGCTAAACCATGGTGATCGACAATAGAATATTAATACCTGACATTTTCTTGACTTGATAGCTGTGCATTGACCATAAGCGCTATGAGATAAGTATTTTGTCATGGGGTGCATGGGCCATTTAATGGCTGCAAGAAAATGAAAAAAAGTTATAAAACCTGAATAGTATATATGGTGACTAGGGCTGCCACGTTTACACGTGTAAACGGCACCGTTTAGTGTTTCAGCAATAAACGTTTACAAAATTGGCATACCGTTTACACGAACTTTAGCACGTGACCAGCGTCGTGGTTTATTAATAGCATTTTCTAATGAAAAATAGTCTTTTTAACAGTAATACGTCACATCTTGATCTGTATCATCAATCAGATTTTTTGTTTTCTAAGATTCGGCTGTATTTGATAATGTATCTAAATTACTGTGGACATGCTCAACAGGCAATAACAATGTCCCGAATATTGTCTCACTCAGCCACTGCTTGGAACAATTATATCCCTGCATTTTTAACAGTTACTTAAGGAGGAGACGCATGTGAAAGTTTTTTTTGTTTACTTCCTGTCGGTGTGTGTATTGATGCGTACCTGACGATTCGCAGTTATGTCTTGTGTGTGTCCACTCATTAATTACACACCTGCAACTGAAGGAAATGTCCGTAATGTACGAGTCTGCGCATGATGCAATCACTTTACAACTACTTGATATGAGCTCTATCACAACACCCAACCAGAAACAATTTCGAATATTCGCACAAGGTACATTTTTCAAAGGGTTTTTATACCCCGCCACTAAAGTGTGGCGAGGTATTATGTTATACCCTTAGGTGTCTGTCCGTCCGTCCGTCCGTCCGTCTGTCCGTCCGTCCGTCCGTCCGTCCGTCCGTGCTCACCATTTCCGATCGATAACTTGAGTATTTATTCACGGAATTTTTTCAAATTTTGCATACATATTGTTATCGGCGATGAGTGGTGTGGGATTGTTAATGGGCAAAATCCGTCCATTTTTAACGGAGTTACTGCCCTTTTTCGTATTGGAAAAATGGTTTCTGGCCTGTTATTCCTATACTGTTCATGACATCTGAATGAAACTTCACAGATATGTTGCACATCAAAGGTTACATATTGTGACTAAGGACCGTCACTCTGACCTTCCCAGTTTGTGAGTTATCCGCCCTTGATAGGTCTGAAAAAAGGTTTTTGACCTATTGTTCCTTTACTATGTTGAATATCTGAATATAACTTCACAGATATGTTTCACATCAAAGGTAACATATTGTGACTAAGAACCGTCACTCTTACCTTTCCCGTTTGTAAGTTATCCGCCCTTGATTGAATTAAAAAATGTTTTTTACCCGTAGTTCCTTTACTATGTGGAATATTTAAATGAAACTTTACAGATATGTTTCACATCAAAGGTTACATACTGTGACAAAGAACCATCACTATTACCTTTCCAGTTCATGAGTTATCTGCCCTTGATTGATCTGAAAAATGGTTTTTGACCTGTAGTTCATTTACTATATGGAATATCTGGATGAAACTTCACAGATATGTTGATCATCAAAGGTTACATATTGTGACTAAGGATCTTCACTCTTACCTTTCCAGTTCATGAGTTATCTACCCTTGATTGATCTGAAAAATTTTTTTTGACCTGTAGTTCATTTACTATATGGAATATCTGAATGAAACTTCACAGATATGTTGAACATCAAAGGTTACATATTTTTAGTAAGGACCGTCACCCTTACCTTTCCAGTTCATGAGTTATCCACCCTTGATTGATCTGAAAAATGGTTTTTGACCTGTAGTTCATTTACTATATGGAGTATCTGAATGAAACTTCACAGATATGTTGACCATCAAAGGTTACATATTGTGACTAAGGGCGTCATATCACTGTCTATCTCAGTTCTGTTGCTATTTAGGCATTATATATCTCACAAAATAACTTTTGGTGCCCCCAGCAGTGGCGGGGTATTACGCAGTGCTTGCGGTGCTTTTATTTATGGGAAATATCGGCGATTTTACGGAGCTGCATAATGGAAAGAAATTAATCAATCTTGAAGTAACGTGTAAACGACATCGTTTCGGTTATTGGAACTCATGTAAACGTTTACCAAATTTCGTAAACGTGGCAGCCCTAATGGTGACAAATAGAATTTCTTTACCCTACATTTTCTTCAGATAGCATTTTCTTCTGCCTATGATAAATCTCAGTTGCTTAAAAGGAAATCCTTCTTTCACACTTATAAGCTCATATAAGATTACAACGAAGAAGTTAGAAACGTGTACATGCCTAGAATGACTGAACACCAGGTTCAGAGACAATCTAGAATATTGAATATTTAGATGTAATGTTATCTAGACAATGAACAACAAAAGTGCTGATCAGCCTGCACACACTGATCAGCTCCTTTATGGTTTGCATGCATCATATAGGCCAAACACACTAAATTTTGATATTAAGACAAGCGCTCAGATAAGCCTGCACATAAGCCCAGTCTTGCCAGAGCCATCACTTCTCTCATACATAATGTATGGAAGTAGAGGGAGGCTTAGAGCAAACATTAGACATCTTGCCCTGCTTGATATATCAGCTTAGACATTTAACCCTTTACTCCACACAAGCGTCTTTGGACGCCTTTGAAATGTAAGATTTTTGAAAATATTATGAAAAATGGAACATTTGCTCCTGTGAGGAGCAAATGTTCCATTTCCCATAATATTTTCAAAACTATTGAAATGTAAAAAATATTTTTTGGAAAATATTTGAAAATTTGAATTATTTAGAGAAATGATGCAATTTTCTAAATATATCATGGGGTAAAGGGTTAAAGCAGGCCTTTGCACAAATTGGATAAGTACCCAAATCTCATGCACTGGTCTATATGTTGGTTCTCTTTCAATGTTTCACACAGGTTTAGATAAACAAAATTTTTTAAGCATAAATTGCAAATATTTTCTTACCTATCAATTTTAACGTATGTTTCGGGTGCTCAAAAGAACCGTCTCATTGAGATGGTTCTTTTGAGTACCCACAACATGTGTTTTGGTTGAGAAATAAGAAAAATATTTTTTGGGAAAGCACTCTTAACTAAAGTAAGGCCAGAGGTGAGTTCAACAATGCAAGCGCTCGAACGAGTGCTTGTCAGTTTGATCATTGCATTGTTGAAAGATAGCAAGTGCTCGCTCAATAAAAAAATGGCTGCGCCCAGTAACAAACAAATCAAATCCCCCATTGGTTGGAAGTCAAAGCAAAACACCTTCCTACCTTCAGTTTAAATTGCTCCATTTCATTTATCCACACTAAGAAACATACATCGCTATTTCGAAAGTAGAATCTGAAAATATTGCGTGCATAGTCCCTCACGAAAACCCATTATTGTTTTGGTAGCCATCTTTGATTTTCAGGCGATACACCTTTCGACTTGAATAGGGAGCGCTTGCAAGCACCTTGGTGAGCGCTTGCGTTCAGGGAGAAAGCACTCGATAGCACTCTGGGCGCTCGCATTGTTGAACACGCCTCTGGTTTCAGTCTGGTCTCGTTCTTCACTGATTGTCTAGACCTTTATGTCCAGTATACAGGGTCTGAAATTTTAGAACAATTACCTAACTGCTTCATTTGCTGCATCACAGATCTCACAAAGATCTTCGATAGCAGACTTCATAACTCATGGTACACTGAAATCTTACCATCTTACTGAAATTGATTTTTTGAATAAATACTGAATTTCTGAACTGTATTGATTTCGGTTGAGTAATTACTACAGTTTTGATGTATGGAGAAGATTTGCTAATCTTTTGTATGCTCTCGTTTCCACCACTCGTTTCTGCCATTTTGTTAAAGAATTTAAAGTAGGGTATACTATTTAAATTTTCCAAATTGATATGAAATTTCAAGCCATGGTTCCTACATTTCAGCTGGTACCCAGTATAAGTTGGCATGTGCATACAGCGAAGATTCAAATTAGTCTGCCATGATCAGCACAATCTGATCAGTCATAGTTTTCTTGCACACCGGATAAGGATATCTGAGATTTTACCATGGGATAGAAAATCTTATCTTACCCATGCTATCTTACCCAGGACGTCAAGTAATGTCATCTTGTGAAAGCAGTCATCTTGTGAAAGCAGTGGCTTCGAGGTAAATTGCTCAACTTGAGATCAAGGATCAACTGAGGCACTGTGCTGTGTCCCGATAGGAAGACTTTTCATCCTCTCCACACTACTTAGTACTGTTTCAACCCAGAATAGATGTCTTGACATGACTGAAAGATTGGTGACTAGGATGTAAAGCAGATCAACTCAAGCAAATTTCACTAGCTTCTACTGTAAATTTGGAAATTTTTGTGAGGGTTTTATTTTATCTAAACTTCGCATATGCGAATGTTCATGAAAATAAAATCCTCGCGAAATGCCAAAAATACACTAACATTTACTGATATAGGTAAATCATGCCCTAGTCGCGAATTTTTAGCGTCGCAAATATGTCTTTTAACCCTATTCGCGAAAATAAAATTATCGCGAAAATTTCCAGATTTACAGTATCAGCTTCGGTTCTATCATGTATTTCTGTGAGAAACACAGGAGATTTGTAGGGTGTTAAAGAGATTTGTGAAGTATTATTAATTCCTTTCATGCATAGAATGCTGGAAATTACCAATTATTTCCCTATTTGTCTCAGTTTCCCTTGAAGCCTGACAGCTTGTTGGAACAACACATTCTTGTTTATTACACACCAGTTGTACTACAATATCTTACTTATTAATAGAGAAAAAACAACAAAAATGCAATAGAGGTACAGTGAAACCTGTCTTAAGCGGCCACTCAAAAATAGACAAAACACAGGTCTTAAAGACAAATGGTAGCTTAATGAAGGTCGAAAGTTTTGCAGAATGCTCTCTTGGAGCATTCTGCAATACTTTTGACCTGCATTAAGCGATAATCGGTCTTGAAAACTTATTTTTGGTCTTTTCTAGTGGCCGCTTCAGACAGGTTTACTGTATTCTGACTTTTAACACATTTATGCCTAATGGAATTTCCCACCCTTATCAATTGGACGAACCCATTTCGAATTTAAGGAGAAGTTTCAATTTCATTCAAATTTTATAAGTACATTCTTAGAGCAAACAGTGCAGAACCTGATCAGACTTTGTGGATAACTGTATTCAAAATTTTCATTTAGGGAGGTATATCGTAGGATATACGGTCGGAAATTTAGATTTACGGCGACGCGCGAGCAGAGCCATAAAACGTGATTTCCGAATGTATATCTGACGATATACCTCCCCAACTGAAAATTTTGAATATGGTTATCCCCATTCTAATGCACTTCTGCAGTTTCGTTTCAAATTGGAGCGTTGCAAGCCATATAAAGCCGCACGTCACAATATGTGACGTAATTAGTGACGCATTTTGCGGGGTCTGATCTGCTTCTATACTGTTTGTTGACGTCCCATTAAAGGGATGCTAGGCTTAAATGGGTTAAACCATATACAGTTATCAACTAAATAAAGGACATGTTTATATAAGCTCATACTGAGTACTGTTTCTAATTGCAGGCTGCCCCTAAGCTTTTAAATACTACATTGTGTATAGATACTTTTGTCAGTGACTAATGCCTCGGTTACATTTGGTTTACAATGCCAGTACAATGTCCAAATTACCCTTTCCATGCGGCCTCCGCAGGAAGACCGTCCGATCATCATATAGATTAACGGGCATCGTAGCCTCTATGTTGGTGTTTAACTCTGCTCTATGACAAATTTTTAAAAATTGGAAGCCCGTAGACATATCGCAGATAGATCGCATGATCCCCAAAAGGGCACTGCAAGCTGATCGTAAGAACAACGCCAGATTTTCGATAGTCATTTGGACCCAAAAATGATGGTAGGCTCTTGAGATAATTGTAGGGAACCGGCAAGGACATAGCACCGGCATCATGCGATTTCTGTGCGGAGGTCATGAAGATTACACGAAGACTGTGCGGTTTCCGTATGATCTCCGCAAGGTTTCTGTAAGGTTTTGTCGCGGTCTGTCGCCGAAAGAAATCATACTGTTATTGTAAACACATACATTGAAGCTTGTAGCCACCTACAATGCCTGAAAAATCGTACGGTTAATGGCAGACAAATAGGTCATACGAGGCCCGTAGCAAATGTAACCTTGGCATGACGACTAACTTCCTTATTTGATTCAGCTGTCTATCAAACTATATGGTCTCAAAATCCATAGAGATGGGGGGAGCGCAGTTAGTGCTTGACTCAAGAGCGAGGGGCCGCGGGTTTGAGCCTCACCAGCATCACTGCTTTGTGGTCCTTGAGCAAGACACATTTATCCGAGCTTAGTACTGGTTCAACCCAGGAAGACCCGTCCCTGTTTAGCTGAAAGATTGTTGATGGGACACAGAATCAAATCAAACAAAACGGACAAACCATAGAGATGGGGTTATAAATGTGATTCGCAACCAGTTGTGTAACGACTGGCCTGGCAAAAGCTAATATAGAGTTTACTGCACAAGGATTTGTCAGAAAACCCTGCAACAACAGTAGACTTGAACTTTAGTTTGATTTTTATGTTGTTCAAAACAATTTCCACATTGTCTAATCTCAGTTCTGTTTTGTCTTGATGCTTATGTCTAAGTCAAAAAATTTCCAGTCATGTCTGGACGTTGAACCAGTACTAGGCAGAGGAAACAACACAAAACAACATAGTGCCTCTGCATGGTGAGGCTCGAACCAGCAACCCATGGATCTCAAGTCAGGTACTCTATATATATAGCTGCCACTGAGTCACTGCGCTGCTAGCATGCATTTCTAACTTCGTTGTAATCTTATATATGGTCCTATAGTCTCAGTTCTTAACGATTTACATTTGATTTTAAACTTAACATATATCAATGTCTACAGATACGTGTTCATCCAACTTTTATTAGATCTCTCTTCTGTCTGATTGGACCTATATGTACTTGTACACATTGCTAAAATTACTCAGTTCTGGAGATAAAAGAATGAAGTCTTGTGGAATTAATAGAATTGTTCAGGACAACAAAAGGAAGATGTTAGCAATATTAAAATTTTAAATATTTCATATTTTTCCTAAAAATCTGCATAGTACAATCACTTTTAACAGTGTCATTCTCAAAAATACACAGACAGAACCTAAAAAATATATTTTTTTCAACAAAACAAATAATATTTAGAGTCAGCGGATGAAATAAAAAAAAAAAGATTAGATTTTTTTTTACTTTCTGGAAAATTACAGTAGGAGGGTTTGTAAATCAACTAATAAAAAATTCTGGCCTTTCACTGAAACTTGATGGAAACTACAAGATTCAGAATTGCAAAATGTAATCTGATCCATGTGCAGATCCAGAGGGGGGGGGGGGGGGGGGGGGGGGGGGGGGGGGGGGCAGGGGTTCCGGATTCCCCCTGAAAATTCCCAAAGCTACCAAGCCAACATTCAATGTTGGAATGTTAGGCCATCATCGGCCCGCCAGCGAAACACATTTCAATGGGGTAGTATGTCATCTAGGTATTCACTGTTTGTCAAAGTTCCCATTTATTGCTTTCCAGTAGACAAAGTGTTAAAAAATGACAGTATTTTCGTATTTCTTGAAAACATTTGTGGTGTTCCATGTGCAGTAAGCTTTGGATCTTAGCAAAAGAGTGTTTCAGCTGCAGCTGACAAGGGAAAGACAAGAGGCTGATAATGATAAGCCTTGAATGACACTTAATCAAATGCCAAAGTTGCAGTTTTTTTCAAGGAAGATTTTCTGGGAAATTTTGCCAAGTTACCTCACAGATTACTGCAACCATTTCAATTAGCTAGAAATAATATTGCATTTTGACAGGCTTAATAATTTTTTAACGGCTGACAATCAGTGTAACATGACATTTCATCAGGGACGATACTCATTGGGAACTCCTCAGCCAGTTTCATAGAATAAGATCTTGGATGTAAATTGAGGGTCTACTATGATAATGTATTAATTACATCATAGAAATCATGCCAACACAATAACAAGTTAAATTGCAGTGAAACAATCGGTCACAACATTCCACGATAAACTTTGTAGAAAGGAAGATGCTATAATGATATGTTAAGGAAAAGTGAAAATGTATATGTCCTGTTGATAAAACTCTTTGGATAATTAGAATGTTAAATTTTAATAGGGGTGACCCCACTTGTAGCTACTGAACTACTTTTCCTAAAGCCAGTTCACCGGCTAACAAACTAAGCTTTTCCATTCACAATGCTATATTTACATTTTCAAAGCAAGCCTTTAATGAATCTTTAGATTTTTGCAACCGTTCATAGCCTCATGAATGACATACATCTGATTGACAGCTGCCAAACTCACTTGCCCGTGCAAAACGCTTTGAACATCAAATTCATTTGCCAGAAGTGACACTGTTGTTGTGATTGACAGCAAGCCACACCTGAGTGGCACGTGCAAAGCAAGCCTCTTGTTTGCTCCATTGGCTGTCCGTGTTTAAGCTGGCTGTTCTGCTTTTCCATTTTACACTCCGACCAAACCGTTAATATGATTATATATTAAATACAAAACTGTTTTAATTACTAAATTAAAAATAATTTTTATATTTTAGATATTTATACTAAAATATAAATATAAGCAATAAATTCAATTTTTTGAATGTTCATGGAATCATGAATACTTCAGGTCTCTTGCATAGTTACTTTGCAACTTTGCAAGAGACCCGAAGTATTCATGATTCCATGAAATTCCATTGAATTCATTTCTTAAATGTCTTACATACATCTGAGGCTTGATTCTAAATTGGGCCAAGGTCACTCTAAATTGTCAACACACATGTAAAAATTTTCAACAAAAGAAACATAATGTAATTTGGAAAGTCCAATCTGTACTGTGACCCCTCAAAATCTGTAATGTCCCATCTTCATCTGGTTTCCTGTTCAGTTACTGTAAATTCAGAATTTTTCGCGAGAATTTTATTTTCGAGAATAGCGTTAAAAGACATATTTGCGACATTTAAAATTCTCAACTAAGGCACGATTTACCTATATCAGTAGTCTACAGAGTGATTTCTCCATTTCGCGATGGTTTTATATTCACGAAACTTCACATATGGGAAGTTTCGCGAATATAAAAACCTCACGAAAATCTTTGAATTTACAGTACTTTAATTCAGCTAGAAATCTGTCTTCATGAGAATCGGTCAAAGCCACCTATATTCCTATAATGTATTCAAGTGTCTTCCATCAACCTGTCTATATGTCTTTAAAGGGCTTACAGGCTCCATTACCATAAGAATTGTTGGATAAGATTGTAATTTGCAGTTAACTAAATATTATGACAAGACCATGTAAAATTAACGTGTTACAGACATATTTTGTCTATAATTTGTGCTGAACCAGCTCAATGATCCATTTCAAATAAAATGGGAGTCTGAGAGAAATAAAATTCTTGAAGTGGATTAAAGGGGACTGTACGTAAGATAAATGTTCATGGCCCCGCCAACATTCGAATGTTGATGGAGCTCTGTTGTTTTTGGCTAGTCCATCTGTTCTTTTTTGTGGACATTCTAACTTAGTCATTTATCACCCGTCCTCGAGGTTAAAAAACTTGAGTTCATTCTCAGACTCAAAATAAAGCGCAATGATTGGCTGCTTACGGCCACGTGTCCGCAAGCAGCCAATCATTGCCCTTCATTTTGATTCTGAGACTGTACTCAAGTTTTATAACCTAAAGGCCCGTTTCTTCCAAATATCATATATGGGCTCTCACTCAAGTTCAAATATGGAGTTTTCTAAGATTGTTGTCAAATGACCCCCACCTGTCAGTTTGCACTTGTGGACCCTCTAACCTAGTCATTTATCAACAAATTTCTTCCATTTATTAGCTCACCTGAGCCAAAGGCTCCGAGGTGAGCTATTAGTATACCAGTGACTCCGTCGTCCGTCCGTCCGTCCGTCGTCAGTCCGTCCGTCAACATTTTCAAACATCTTCTCCTCTGAAACCACTGGGCCAATTGAACTCAAATTTCATATGGAGACTCCTTAGGATGGGGGAACGAAAGTTTGTTCAAATGGTCCTGGTCACATGACCAAGATGGCCGCCATGCCCATATATGGTAAAAACCCTTTAAAAATCTTCTTCTCCAGAACCAGAAGGCCGATGACCTTGGGACTTGGTATGTAGCATCAGGGATGTGGGGTCTACCAAGTTTGTTCAAACAATGATCCTAGGTTGACCTTGACCTACTTAACGTCAAGGTCAAATTTGCTTCCTAATAGATTTAAATGGGAATTTTTTTGAAAAGTTGATTTTTTGAATACTGTGAAAGCCAAAGTGATTATTCTTACTTGATATGTTGAAACTAATGAGACAATGGCTATAAATAAGTTTCAAAGGTCAAGGTTGACCTTTGCCCTTTCAGCCAAGGTCCCTCATATTGTTGTCCCATCAATATATTAAAACATAGTTTCCTCACAAACCATTGGCCCAATTGAGCTCAAATTTCATATGAAGACTCCTTATGATAAGTCAGCCAAAATTTATACAAAATATTATGGTCACATGACAAAGATGGCCGCCACGCCCATATATGGTAAAAACCTTTTAAAAATTTTCTTCTCCAGAACCAGAAGGCCAGTGCCCTTGAGACTTGGTATGTAGTATTGGGGATGTGGGGCCTACCAAGTTTGTTCAAATGATGATCCTAGGATGACCTTGACCCACTTAACCTCAAGGTCAAGTTTGCTTCCTAATGCATTTGAATGGAAAATTGAATTGAAAAGTTGATTTTTTGAATACTGTGGAAGCCAAAGTCATTATTCTCACTTGATATGTTCAATCTAGTGGCTATAGATAAGTTTCAAAGGTCAAGGTTGATCTTTGACCTTTCAGCAAAGGTGGCTTATATTGGAGTCCCATCAACATATTAAAACATAGTTTTCTCAGACAATTCTTGGCCAATTGAAACCAAATTTCATATGACAACTCCTTATGATTGGTTAGCCAAAACTTATACAAATTGTTATGGTCACATGACTCACATGGCCACCATGCCCATATATGGTAAAAACTCTGGAACCAAAAGGCCATTGGCTTTGGGACTTGGTATGTAGGATTGGGGATGTGGGCCCTACCAGGTTAGCACAAATGATGAATCTAGGTTGACCTTGACTTACTTGATGGGAAGGTCAAATTTGATTCCTTTTGCATTTATATGGAGAAAATCTTAAAATGTTCATTTTCTATAACTGAGCCGAATTCATTGAAGTTAAACCTATTGAGACAATGGTTAATTAAGTACCAAATGTCAAGCTGACCTGTGACCTTTTATCCAAGGCCACTCATTGGACTGCCACATACCTATCTAAACATCTTTTTCTCAGAAATCACTGGGCTGTTTGATGGATTATTCATTAGATTGTTTAAGTCACTTGACCAAAATGTATATGGTAAAAACAAAATTTGTTCCATTATAAGCTGTAGTTAACCTTGACCTATTTTAACATTATTAGGAAGATCAGGTGAGCGCCTCAGGACCTTCAGGTCCTCTAGTCATATAATCCTTTCATCAAACTCTCGACTACCCTTACGGAAAAAATGCACTGCTACGAACAATTTTCGCGAAACAGCAAACGAATACTCTGCGATTATTCTGTGATGTTCACTTTTCACATGCAAATTAGGTCTGCGGCAAATGCTATGAGTTAACAGCCTGTGAATATTCAGCTAATATGTGGCGAACATGATTCAAGACAGCAAATTAAATATGCAGTGAATATCCCGCAAACATTCTGTGAATATGCGATGAACATGCATTTAAATATGTAAATTAAATATGCAGCGAATATCCAGCGCTCTTTCTGCGAATATTCTGGGAACATTTTAATTAAAAGTAAAAATAGCTGTTGCAATTATGTGGCGAACAATAATTGCGAATATCCTGTGAACAAGCAGCAATCAATGATTTACAAAAGTCAAAGCTTGTTTAACTCAAATAGTCAGTTACAAAATTTATCCATTTTGCACTGACCTCAGCAAGCAAAACCATTCGAGAACAATCAAAAGGTATCAACTCAAACATCATAGGAACAGAAAAACACATGAGAAGAGATTACATACAGCCCAATTCGATTGAGTAATCGAAACATTAAAACTTAACCTTTTGCTCTAGCGTGTAAAGCGTAACGTTATCCAATACAAACAATCAGGTTTATTTATAGACAGAAGTGTTTAACTGTTACACTTTGATAAAAAAAAAAACAATACTACATGTACCGGTATTTTGTCTCGACGCGACAAAAACTCTTCGTAGTTTCCGGACAAAGCGATGCCCAAACCAGTCTCCTCAGCTTCAGAGAGAAGCTAGAAAATTGAAATTTTGCTTGTTTCAAGTTTAAATATGATACTTTTCAAGCGTCAGCGAAAAATAAAAGCGCTGATCAGACTGTGTGTATGCGCAGGCTGGTTTGCACCTTTTGCGTAAATGCCCAATTTTTATAGCATATCCGGAGTCCCATCTAAATAACACTGTTGTGTTAAGTCATTTAGTTAAAACCTCACCTGAGAGGGATCGAATTTCAATTCCTAGTTTACAGGCAAGCTTCAAAGAGAGAAAAAGAAAGTGTCGATAATTCGACAACGTTAATAAAATAGTTTCAATTTTTACTGCTTTATTAAATTAATATGCCGTTCCTAAAATTTAAGTGCATTTATCTGAAGAGGGGATTGTTTTGTTTGATTTGATTCTTTACGTCCCATCAACAATCTTTCAGTGAAACAGGGACGGGCCTTCCTGAGGACCACAACGCAGTGACGCCAGTGAGGCACGAACCCGCGGCCTCTTGGTCTAGAGTCAACCACTTTACCACTGAGCCACTGCGCTCCCTAAAAGAGGGGATTATGCGCCAGTCATATTCTCACATAACTCAATTGTTTTCTAAAATAACAATTGATTTTCTAAAATAACGAACACAAGTTATTTTCGGTGGGTCTGTTGGTCCCATCAGTAATCGATGTAATTCTACCTGGGATTGTGTCATACGTAAGCAGTCGACATTTGGGAGGTTCCATTCTACTTAGATAGGTTATCTGGCACGTGAAGTTCTTTTCCGCAATGCCAAACGCGCGACGCTATCCTCGTTTGTCTGAACATGCTCCCGTCATAAAATACACACACAAATGATAAACCCTCCGTCCCGGTACTTGTTACTACCCAGGGAAAGCCACAAAAAGTTTTTTTTTTTATATCCGCATGTCTCATTAGAAAAGATGTTCCAAATACACGCCAAAGCCGTCTCACCGAGGCGATTCTGATGTGTGCTTAGAACATATACTATAATTACGCATGTACAAAACTATAGTTTGTTGTGGGTACTCATCAGAACCATCTCGGTGATGTGATCCTAGCGTGCGCAGGTTTGAAATTACTTCTGAATAGAATTTAGAATAATTTCTTACATCGGCATGCACAAATTTTTCGTATTAATGCTGTTTAAAGGCGCTGATTAGACTGCGCGAATGCGCAGGCTGGTCTGCGCCTTTGTTGTTCACAAACTCGCCGAAGACAGGGTTTCTCGCGTCACGCCCAAAGGACGTGTAACGGTTTTGTATTACAAATGGCCCACTTTTACAGTGAAAAATCGATTGTAAAGGATCCTTCCAAAATATTACCAAATGATACCTAAGAGTCTCTAGTTTAATGTCCATAATTTATTTTCTTCATTTAAATGTATTTTTATGATAAATTTTGGGGTTAAATGCATGCCCTATCAACCACACTTAACACTAAGTCTATGGTAAAACCAAACACCCTCGTGTACTTCGTGACTCCATTACATACATGTCCACATGCGGAACCGGAAAAAACTATTTCTCATTTTATTGTGCATATAATATTACACCATAAAATGGTAACTCTGAGCCGGTTCCGCATGTGGCAAATACTATAAAAAGACTTTTTCTGCAAATTTTATCCTGAAATGTACTATTCAATTCATACTTATCAAAGCACTGAGAGTACTAAAATCACTGGAGAGACGTAAGATTCCCGTACAAAGATGGAATACAATGTACATATTAGCAAGCTCGTATCAATATTATTTCTTACAAGCAGTCCTCGGATATATTGCGTTTGAAAAGCAAATACAACAACATTTCAGTAAATGCGAGTCTTATTTGAGAGAGAGAGAGAGAGAGAGAGAGAGAGAGAGAGAGAGAGAGAGAGAGAGAGAGAGAGACCAGCGAAGAGAGAAGGTGCAAGGAGAGAGTGTGATGTGCCCCCTTCTTTAACTGATACATAGATTTCTGGAGACAGTTCTTTGGTACAATCTGCTTTTAAAAAGACAGCTCACCGCGACTTTTGTTTTGGCATGGCCCATTGCTTTGAATTAAGATCGTCAAAAATGGCAAATTATGTGATCATTCTTTGGAGCATGAGGAAAAAATAATCAATTATTGGTATTCTCAAAATACAGGGCAGACACTGTTTAATATGGCCATACGAGAGTAGTTAGGAATGGAAAGTATATAACATTAGATAGAGTTGTCCCCCCACCCACTTAAAGGAGTTATGTGACGCTGGTGATCTTGGAATTAAGGTCAATTTTACCGAATTCTAGTCATTCATTAAGGTCTTCCCAATGAGTTATCTGTGTCAGTTTGGTAAAAATCTGGTCATTGGTTAGGAAGATAGGATACAAACAAGCCTTTATTATATATGTCCCTGGTGACCTTGTAAATAAGGTTGAGGTCATCAAAATCTAATAATTCGATTTGGCTGTCCCAGATAAGTATCTGTGCAAGTTTTGATGAAATTCATCAAGCGGTTCATAAGGTAAAGCAAAAAGCTACTTCACAGCACAGATATCGGAATCATTTGATGTGATTCCAAATTTTGATGGAACTGTGTCAGTTTAATGGTAATATTATTAAAGTGAGGTTATTTGAACAAAAAAGGAGCTGGTGTGATGTATACAAATGCACACTCTCAACATATATTGTAACTGACCCTCAAAACTAACACCTATCTATATTTTTTGAAGTTCGTAACTTCTCATGTACATATATGATGTATATAGGTGGCACAGATTTTGTCGCAAATAAACCAATGTAATTCTTTGATTTAGTTTTGTTCTTTTCAATTCATTGTTATTTATGCAAGAAAGCATGTACAAAAACAGCCAATGGCCTGAATGCGAACGCCACAAGCATTTTATTCATAATGAGTGTAATGCGCTTTTCATGCTTACATGTGCACAATATCTGTGCTAAACTGTGTGTTTCCTCAACGAATATCGCTCTCGTAAAGTGTTTGCTAAAATAATGCAGTATATATACAACAACCACTTATCTGCAGATGGTAAATAGTCACTGGTACCAACAAACACATACATTTAATATTCAAGGATCGAAATACTCTATTAAAGATGTTTATTCACCTTTATCAAAACGCAATGTATTTTGTTCAAACGGTTCCGAAATTCCTGCATTGACGGAAGTTGTCACCCTTGAAATAGAAACATGACTAAGTGTTTTAATGCTCTACGTCACTGCTCTACATTACAGTGAACCATATTTCAGTCATGATGTTTTCTCGGTTGAACATGTATTACGCAATAAAGATGGAGGGTCTTGCACAATGACACAAAACATATGTTTCTTCGGGATTGTGAACTGCGAACCCTTAGTTACACGTAAGATAATAGGTAAGTTATATAGACCACAGCTCTATCATGACTGTTGGATAGCTGAGCCGGGACATGCATAAAATATGGAGCAGATATGCATTCTGTACATGTAACCTATGACCGCCTGCTTTGACATGGCCTTAAAGTTATTCATTTATTCTGCATGTTCATCCACAAAGGTGCACAGTTTTGTGAATTAATCTTATAATCGAATCAGGTGTTTGAAAGATGCGTCACAGACACAAATGTGTGACATACAGACGAACTGACAGATGAACAGACAGATATACAACACTCACATGTATCTATTTAATAATTGTGGCTGTGAGCAAAAACAAAATGTTCAAAGCTTCCATTATCATTTCTGTTGCTTTATAACTATTTATATTCATGCTTCATACTAATCCAGCAAAAAAAGGTTGCGCATGTAATGCCGCGTTTAACATGTTACATGCACGCTTGTGTGCATGTCGTACTGATTATATTGATATGAATAAACCGGAATAGGCTTGTTGAGCTATTGATTAACTGGAAAAGGCGATAAAACACTAAATGTTCAATATATATTACACCAAAAACAACATATCATCGAGGTAATCGTAAACACAGTATTTAGCCAAGTTTTAGCATAATTTTTAATTAATGATGGTAGTGTCAGCTCAAATAACGACATAGATATGACGAGTATAAACACACGCATGTTTGGTATTATGTTTGAGGTCAGTTTGCTTGTTGCATCTTTAAAAATATCCACATTCATGAACAAACCTCTGTTTATACACACTAGTGAGAAACTTTAATTCATGTGACTGCATATGCCATCGTTAATTAAAAAACATGCTCATGTGAAAGGGCAAAGATCAAACAACCATATATTTAAATTTCAGCCAAATCCATCGTGGGCCAAAAAACGGCCAAACCGTTACACGTCCTTTTATACGCTATCCTGAGTCCGATCTTATAAGAATTAAAGAAATAACACTGTTGTGAGACTGGACTCTTCCAGGCTTTGGTACAAGGGGGAAAAGGAATTGAAGAAAATCTAACAATTAGCGTCGATAATTGACAGTGTGTCTTGGTACGCATTTATAAAATGGTTTGAATTTTGACTGCTTTGAATGTAACTTCCGGCTTTAATAAATTAATCTCTTCAAACATGCAGAGCGTGATACAATTTAAGCATTTGTGTCAATAACATTTATCTGCATCAATCAGATTCGTACACAACTTTATATAAAATAATTACGTTCTCTAAATTATCGCCGAAAATAGTTTTTAAAACATCCTAAAAAACGAACGTTGCCCTTTTTGAAAAAAGTGAATTATTAAAATAGCGAACACAAGTTTAATATTTTCAGTGGAAAATCGTCCGTTTATCTGTTTGTCCTATCAAAGTGTCCCATCTTTGATAGGTATAATTATACCGAACAACACGTGTGCGGTTGTGTCATACGTATTAAAGCAGGCGACATTTGGAAAGTTCCATTCTACTTAGATGGGTTATCTGACACTTGACGGTCTTTTCCGCATTGCCGAACGCGCGACGTTATATTTTTTGGTCTAATCATGAGTCTCAGGGGCTAAATGTGGGATGCATGCATATAAAGCAAGAGCGCATTAAAAGCATGGACTTTCGTACATGTACATGACAAAAGGCCATACATGTATTGGACTCGGCTCTCTTTGCCAATAATTCCGAAATGAGTTCTTCAACATCGAGAACACGCACATCAAAGCTTGTGTTCACCATGAAGGACGTATGCCATACACTGCCTGGTCAGATAAACATTTGCAAGTACTCAGTATTTTAGTAGTAGATGAACCACAGCGTTAAACAACTGGGTCTTGATGTGCTTGCAAAGTTTGCTTTTATACAAAAGGGCCTTTTCCCACGCTGTGGTTTGAGTCATGAGACATAACCATTTAGCATACAACCAGTGATGCCTGGCATCTACTCCCCAACTTTATCCAAAGAGGGCCACCACCAGCCCGCCAGCGCACCGCCATTTGAATGGCATTTCGCTGGAGGGCCGATGGTAGCCCGAATTTGTGTGCTGGCTGGGATGTGTGTCACGCTGTATTGAGAATGCAAATTTGCGCAGGCTCGTCTGAGCCTTTGTCGCATGTGATAAGTAACAAATGTCCGTCGACATTTTAAAAATTCATTTCAATTTTGAACGAAACATCGAGCAGGTTCGTATACATGGATTGAAAATCCTCACTTGAGGTATGTGAATATACCCAGCGTATCAGCAATCTTCTGGGTCCAAACCGTTTGCAAACCTTGAAAGCAGGCCGTAAAAGGAGAGAGAGAGAGAGAGAGAGCGAGAGAGAGAGAGAGAGAGGGAGGGAGAGAGAGAGAGAGAGATGCTTGCACACGAATTTTGTGTTTTTGGCTTGGTTTCTCAGAAATCTTGAAACACAATGTTTAAGGTCAGTCCATCAGTCTTGTTACAGTTGCTTCCGATGAGGACCCATTGTATGTATTATCGTGCGCATTGGCGTCGGACATTCGACAGTATTAACGCTTTGCAAGCTTTCTATCGCATGCCAAAACTTTTCAATCGACGAAACATTCTTTCCTGTATTATATCCGGGTCTGATCTGGATCCAAACTGTTAACAAATGTAAAGAAAGAGAGAGAAAGAGAGGAAAGAGACTGTGTATGCCCATCCTTTCGGGAAAATCAAAGTAACCAATGCATCGACGGATCGACAAGGAAAGTTATTTTTTGAATTGACCAACCCGCACCACTGGATTTTTTTTCCTCCAAAAAAGCATCTGTGGGAATGCGTTGACAGTTTCAGAGTTTCAGTGTAGATCTTTGCAAAAATACTGCTAGCGGTTTCAATATATTCTTGAGTGACTGACTGGAAGTCGAAGTCGGCAATTGCGCATTTGCGCAGATGTAGAGCGAAGCGAAAGTGGTTCGGGATTCATCGGCAGTCTATTACAAGTATAAAGCTCTCAATGGACTTGTCCGACTTGTTAGCAAATTGAGTGACATAACATGCATGTGCCTGGCTCTCGACCCGCGGTCGGATATTTTACTGACTCTGTCAGCAAGAAGTGTTAACTTTTTAAAACGGGGATTTAGGCAACGGCTATAAAAATTAAGAGGAACTTTTGTGATCATGTTTCGATTAATGAATTAAGTAGTATGCTTACACTGCTGATTCAATGCCAGATGGACGATGAAGTAGCAACAAGCGCCCCTATGCCTGCGGGGTTTTTTTTGCACCCCATTTTAACGAAGGACTTTAGTTTGCATAAAAATCCGCATTGAAAGGTACATGGTATTGGTTTTCAAAATACCTAGGTACACAAGCGGTGAGCTACCTGTCGCTCATTGTATATCATCAACACAATGGTATTTGAAAACTGTCGCGTTACAGCAGATTAAAACGTATAGGAAGTTTCAATTCGATCAGTCAATCAAATCGGGCTGTACCGTAAAAAGACTTCTCAATATGTTGTCATTTTTGCATCATGGCATTTATGACAGCC
The DNA here is from genome assembly GCA_964019695.1 of Loripinus fragilis. Taxonomy (NCBI): domain Eukaryota; kingdom Metazoa; phylum Mollusca; class Bivalvia; order Lucinida; family Lucinidae; genus Loripinus; species Loripinus fragilis. The sequence continues at coordinate 91,137,775 of OZ026514.1, forward strand.
ATTTAATTGAAGAGTTTTAAGGGGAGATAATTTTGAATCTATCTTCCCAGTAAAAAAATAAGATCTTTAAACTGAGAGCTATATGAGTTAAAGTTCCTTAGATGAACACTCCGCGAATACGTAAAAAGTTAAAGTCAAACTGAATGTACAGCGAACAGTATCCAGAACTAAGTTCTTATTGCGAATACCGGGCGAATAATACCTTGTGCTTGAAAAAAGTTTAAGTTTTTGCTGCGAATATGCAGCGATTATATGACAAGCTGCAAACATTCAGCGATCACTTTTTTGTCAGACCAACTTTGTTCTCTGGATATTCACGACAAGAAGTGAATATATAGCGAACAATTACTGTGAACAATGCAGTTCGCAGAATATTCGCAGCATATTCATCAGATATTCGCATAAAGACAGCTTTTACATAAGGGTAGGTTTGTCCTATGAACATAATCAAGGTGGCTGCCAAAATTGTCACCGCCTGTTGGTTTACACTTGTGTATACTCTTTTGTCATTTATCACCTGATAACTGAGTTGTGACATGTGATTTCCAACAATGTGGCATTTTTGACAAGTGTAGACTCAGACATGCCTGTGTAGCCAGCCTCCTTAAAGCTTAGAAACTCCAAATGATGTTCCGTCAGTAGCTTAACAGCCATAGAATATTTAAGCGACTAGCAAAGGCTTTGATCAGTCTGCGCGCATGCGTAGGCTGGTCTGAGCCTTTGCTGGTCGCACATAGAACATTGTTGGAAATCTCATGTCAGGCTCATCTTTCAGAGGGATTTTATTGCATCTTTTAGAAATGGTGTGATGTATTCGCAGCAGGAATTCTTCATCTTTGATAAATCAGATTTCATATTGTTTGCTGTATATTCAAAAGCATTCTTTTGTGTGAAACAGATCAGATGATTCTAGCATTCTGTTGAAATGAAGATATCTATCATTCTGCAGATGTTATGACAACTACTTTTCTCATTTGTACTTGTAGAATAATCCTCAACAATGTTGAAAAATATTTATCTTGAAAGTGCCACCTAAGATCTGCAAATGCCATTCTGAAGTACTTTTCTTATACCATATTTAATATAAAACACACCCCATATACCACCAAGAGCATTGCAATATTCAAACCAGATAATTCAAGCCCTATCTTCCTTTACAGCACCTAAACCTCCGAGGAGGACGTAAGGTGGTGTTCCGATAAAAACCAGGCGCTGGAGGGGGATTAATTGAAGAGGGCCTGGATGGGGTATAATGATTAGTGAATAATGGCCCTTTTGATAATGAATAGTGAATTATGAGCCAAAAAAATAATGATTAGTGAATATTGAGGGCCTAAAAAATAATGAATAATCCTATTTTTTTTAATGAATTGAAGAAAAAATTAATGAATAGTGAATAATCAGATTTCTTTGCCATCTTTTTACTGTTAATGAATAATTGGTCTTATTTTAATGAATAACCCAAAACTTTAATGAGATGAATAATGGGCTAAATTTTTAATGAAGAGTGAATACCAGACCCCCCATCCAGACCCTCATTAAAGGGAAGAAAAGGTTGGTGAGATAAGTTTGTACAGCTAGTGCAATCCAGAGTGTTAGCATGTGCAGATCCAGAGGGGGGGGACAGGGGGTCCGGACCCCCCTGAAAATAACAAAAATATAGAGTTTCTTTGCAATTCTGGTCCAGATCCCCTGAAAAATCACAAAGCCACCAAGCAAGCATTCAATGTTGGGCCATCATCAGCATGCCAGCGAAATGCCATTTAAATGGCGTTTCGCTGGCAGGCCGATGATGGCCCGCTTATAGTGGTATTTGGATACTCCCACCTTTCATCAACTAAAAAAAAACATCAAAGTTTTACCCCCTCTGACAAAATTTTCAGGATCCGCGCATGGTTAGTATAGTTAAAAGATAAAAACAGATGCTGGTATTTAAGGAGTTGAGCTGGCTACCTGGCAGACAGCTGTGCTAAGCTGTGGCATTTTGATTATAATTGGTAGGCATAGACATGGTGTCATCTGCAAATTTTATGGTTGCTCTTCCTTGCTTCCTGTTTGAGTTATCTCCCTTGAATGAACCTTGTTCGCTATATAACTTATACTCTTAGATTTTTCTTTATAATATTTGGTATACAGGCATATATAGGATCAAAACGGTGTGTCCTGTGCAAGAATGCATACTGATTGAGTTATTTGCCGGTTGAGCCTTCGGGAGTTCCTGGACAAAAAAAACACAAAAAGCATAAACCCACCTGACCAGTACTGGTACAGCCAAAGAACACAGCCACAAACAAATATTTCCCTCGAATAAACTTTGTGGGCTCTATAACTTCCATCCCCTTAGAGATATTTTGATAATATATGGTAGCTATATCTCAGATCAAGCTAGAATGATTACTCTCCCTTGCTTGGTGTTTGAATTATCTCCTTTGAATGAACTTAAAAGGGAAGGAAACTTTGTATGCCTCGTTTGAGATATTTTGATAATATATGGTAGCTATATCTCAGATCAAGCTAGAATGATTACTCTTCCTTGCTTCGTGTTTGAATTATCTACCTTGAATGAACTTAAAGTATGCTTCCTTTGAGATATTGATAATATTTAGTAGGATTATATATCCTGTCAAGAAAGGTTATGTTTTGTGCAAGAATGGTTGCTCTCCCTCTCTCCCTCAAACAAAGTTTAAAGGCAAATCCTTGTACCCACTCTATCTTAAATTTCCCTTGAAATATTTCAATAATGTTTGGAAGTAGTATATGTCAGTTGAAAATAGATCGCATTGTGCAACAATGGTTGCTCTCCCTTGCTTCCTGTATGAATTATCTCCCTTGAATGTATCTTAAAGACTTAAAGCCTTCCACTCAATAACTTATTTCCTTTCAGATATTGTGATAATATTTGATTTGGTTATTTTATAAGTCAATGCTCAAAGGATTGTTGTCCCTTGCTTACTATTTGAGTTATCTCCCATGTTTTTGAAGCAGACTGATCAATATTCTCATTGTTTGCTTACGTCTAAAACCCATTTGAATATATGCAGCAGACATCAGTGGCGGATTAAGGGGGGGGGGGTGCTTTGGGTGCTTCAGCACCCCCAGCTGAGTCCATGGTAAAAAAATCTTAACCTACCTTTTTTCTTCTCAATGTACGGTAGGTACCTTTTTGCGTGTTCTTTAAGCCCGGTTTAAAGTCAGCACCCTAGAGATTAAAACGGCTGTTAATTGTCACACCTAGCCATAAAATAAGTTTGAGCAAATCAGCTGACCGACTGCGTAACCAGGCAACCTGAGGTACCCTCCCTAAATTTGGATAGCCTTATCTTCAAGTTAGTGCGAAAAAGAGAATTTCTAAACTCTGATATTTTTTTTATAACTTTGAAAACAAGTCTTGAGAACCCTCAAATTATGTGTTCATTATTGAAAATGATATTCCTGCAACTGCTGAAAGGGAAGGATATGCTTAGCGGTCATGTATTTGGAGTTTGACAATTTTTCATGTGTACATAATGTATATTTTCACGCGTCATGGCCACCGACACGACGTGCGCGACGTGGTCTGTTTTGAAATTGTCGGTCTTTTTGATCATGAATCAGCACTGGTGGTAACACCACTGACAACATAAGCAAACAGTCTGGACTCAGGCGTTTACATTGACCAGTGTGGTGTTGATCCACAAGCATGTTGACATAAATACTGGGTTTGCGATCAGGTAAGGGACAATCCAGTTTGCTCAGCTACAGAGACTACCTGTGTTATAAAAATCTTGCTTGAGGTAGGATTATCTGTTACAATTTCAACAGACAAATTCTCTGGTTTTTACTACATCGCAGTCCGAGCTGTGCCTTGTTGTTCGCTAGCAGTAGGGACTTTCTATACCAACGGGACTGGAATCAAGTTTTCTCGCAGTTCAGGAAAAAAGACTAACAGGGGCCCAGTAGCCCCGTGCCCCTAAAATTTGGGCTGGGCCCCTAAAACTAAATGTTTAGGGGCCCAGCTTGCCCCTGAAAAAAGGTAGTATGTATGTCAAATCTGACACTAGCTGTTAAGTTTACATTCCAAATACAGGTTATATGGTTAATAATAGAGGAATACAGATATTGAGGATATGAGTAAAGCAAAGAATTGTGTTGTCTACATGAGTTCAACTTTCTGCCGAATCCTGGGCCTCTTAGTTTTGGGCTGGGCCCCCAATCATTTTATTTTAGGGGCCCAGCTTGCTCCTGGTGAAAAATTGTTAGTCTGTTACCATGCAGTTATCTTCCATAATATGAATTTTTCAAAGGATATAGTTTAAAATGGGACGGTATATAATAAGCTTTTTCCCCAACCACATTTTTCTAAAAAAAATGCCACAGACATTTGCCTTGCTGCTCTTTCCATGACCTGTTAGCAGTCTTGCTGGGGTCTCCATGATGCGCTGACAAATGCGGACGTGTGTTCTAATTTGGGTCACCCAAGCGAGAGCCTTCGCTGGGCAACATTGTGTGGGTTAAGACGCTTTTATAAAAAACAATTGACCTAGAACTCGAGATTTTGATACTTATCGTATCTGCAATGCAAGTCTGTGGATATCGTACGTGCGTGACACTGCAGTAAAATCAGGTTCCCTCGCCACAACCTGTAAAATTAGTCATATGCACTTCTTGATGCTTTTTCTCCAAACACATTTTCTTTTTAAAAAATCGCCGCAAACATTCGCCGTGGTGCTCTTTCCATGACCTGTTAAGTCTTCATTTTTTGCTGACAAACACGGATGCGCACTCTGATTCAGGTCATCAAAGTTTCAGCCTTCTCTGGGCAACATTGCGTGCGATAAGACTTTGTTTTTTTAAATTAATTTAAACTAGCACATTAGATTTTGACACTATTGCATCAGCGATGCCAGTCTTGCATATCGTGCGTGCGTGTGTGTGTCAACTCTGTGGGATGTAGGTCCGACTAGCTATCAGGCTGTCAAGGGTTCGCTCTTCCTGTCCAGCACAATTCTATTGTTGTAATTGGTCATAAACAATTTTCTACAGTCATTTCCATTCCTTCTTATTGAAAGAAGGACAGTTGTCAGTTACTGGCAAAACCCTCTCAAGGCCCTTTTGTATCTATTGGATGGGAGCATTTACGATTATTTCACGACCTTCGCCTCCAATCCACTGGGCAATAATCTAAATGCGGACCTAGTTGGGTAACTATATGGTTAGCTCACATGAGCCCGAAAACTCATGTGAGGTTTAAGTAAACCAATGGTCCAACGTTCGTCACGGCATCTTCCGTTCACGTTTTCAAAGAAGATTATCAGCGGACCAAGTTTAGCCATATTACATATAGAAGAGGAAAGGATGCATGTGGTTTTTGGGCTGATTGGATTGGAACTCTGGCATATATAGACGTATAATGGGAAAAAACTTTAAAAATCTACTTCTCTAAAACGGCGAGACCCACAGCTTATAGATTTATGTCTTGTGATCACCTACATAATTCCTGCCATCCATTAAAAAAAATCTTCTCTGAAACCATGAGACCCACAGCTTGTAGTCCCATAAAATCTGCCAACCATGCATCTTGGGTCTACATTAACCAAATACACATGATCATTAGGCTTTAATAGCTTCCATAATCATAATGGGGATAAACTTTTTTGAACAAATCTTCTGTCCACAGTTAATACTTTTAATATGTAGCAAAGTTTAGTGTTTAGTGTTTTCTATACGTTAACCCAAACACGCACATTGGGTCCAAATTGATCACTCGCTGGGGACAATTGCTATTTTAAACAAAATAAAATGAAAAAAATCTCTTAAACCAGAAGGTCAAATGCTCAGGGGAGTGGTATTTAGGCTAATTGAGTCTTTTGCTTATATGGGACACAGTTCTATATTGTAACTGATCTGTGCTATAAGTGTCTGTAACACATTGACTGTCAGTGTCCACCTATCAAGCACCCCCAGCAGCAGTGGTCCTGGATCCGCCACTGGACATAATAAGCATACAACATTTTTCAGGATAAAATATAGGCAGAATAATGTTTAATCATAGTACAGCACTATCAGACTTTGTACCATAGGGTGAAGCTTCTTTTATAATACACCCATAGGTTTAGAAAAATAAAATTCAATATTTTAGCATAAAATTGTAAATATTTTCTAATCCATCAGTTTGAACATATGTTTTGGGTGCTCAAAAGAACCGTCTCATTGAGACGGTTTTTTTGAGTACCTACAACATATGTTTTGGTTGAGAAATAAGAAAATGTTTTGGTACACACTCTTAACTAAAGGCCTGTACACCTGTTTAATTTTGCAAATAAATTCCCAATGTGCCTATGTGAATTTTAGTATATTCCTATCTCTTTGCATCTATCAAAAAAATCCACCTTGCATTTATAAATGAGCCAGTGCATGAGATTTCCAACAATGTGCCATTTTGACATGTGTAGACTCGGATGAGCCTGTGAAGCCTCCTTTTAAGCTTAGAAACTCCAAATGGTGTTCAGTCAGTAGATTAACAATCATAGAATACTCAAGCGACTAGCAAAGGCTCTGATCAGACTGCGCGTGTGCGCAGGCTGATCTGAGGCTTTGCTGGTCGCACATACCACATTGTTGGAAATCTCATGCACCGGCTCATTTAATATTTTGAAGCAGATTTATTACCCATTTCTCACTTATAAATTACTGGGAATTTTGAAAGATCTCATTCAATTGCTCTGGCATTCGGTATTTATCACATCATTAAATTACTTGAATTAAACATTTATCATATCTAAGTTTACATTTGCGTATCGTTTTTTGCCTAGATTATATTTTTGGTTTGTGATAAATGTCTGAAGGTATCATTCATGATTCGGAAGCCTCTCATGCTGAGGTACTCCACCCTTCACACAATTGCATCACTGTTTCAAGCAGTTATCTCGGTTGGTTCTAAAACGGTAAGATACGTTTATAGAAGCTTTGTTTCCTAAAATTAAATTGCTAACCTAAAAATAAACTGATAGTATTGCAAGGTAGTGTGAAAGTTTGAATGGAATTTAATTGAAAGTTCCATAGACCTACATAGTAAATGTTCTAAAATTTCAAACACTTTTCTCTCTCTGCTCAAATAAAATATGGGTTATAAGGACTGTAATTCACAAAAGGCTTGTCAGGGTAGCAAACAGGGAAGATCCTGATCAGACTGCTTCATAAAGGGTAGAACAATATATGCAAAGGTAGCTTTTCACTGACACACCAGCTGACCCCTGGGGTGGGGTGGGGGTCAGTGGTCTTAAACCAATTTCCAGAAAGTGGTCATGTTGCATATCAAATTGAAGGGAAGGAAGAGTAGAACATCATGTAATCAAAATTTTTGCTATTACACACTCATTTGAACCCCAATATTGGGACGGGCTGAAAACCAATTATGTTTTTGCATATCAAATTGAAGGGAATAAAGAGTAGAACATCATGCAATCAAAACTTTTGCACATACAAAAAGTTTTGACCCCCCAATAATGGGACAGGGCCTAAAGACATTCAGAAAGTGGTCCTGTTTCTGCATATCGCATTAAAGGGAATGACATGTAAAATATCAAACAGTCAAAACTTTACATACACATTTGACCCTCAATATTGCATGGGAGAAGCTAAAAATATTTTCAGAAAGTTGCATATCGAATTGAAGGGGTCGAAGAGTACAGAACAATATGCAATCAAAACTTTTGCACTTACATAAACATTTGACCCCCAATATCTGGACACGGCCTAAAACATTTTCAGAAAGTGGTCACGTTCGTTGTATATCAAAAAGGGAATGAAGTGTAGAACATGCAATCAAAATTTGCACTTTCATAATCATCTGACCCTAGATTTTGGGAAAGGGCCTGAAAAAACATATTAGCCTATATTCAGAAAGTGGTCATGTGACTCATGTTTGTTGTATATCAAATTGAAGGGGATGAAGAGTAGAACAATATACCAGCAATTGATTTGACCTTGCAAGGACAAGATGGGTGAATGAAAAGGTCAGATATTAAAACTACAGTAAAACCTGTCTTAAGCGGCCATTCAAAAAAAAAGACAAAAATTGGTTTTCAAGACAGATTATCGCTTAATGCAGGTCAAAAGTATTGCAGAATGCTTTCTGCAACACTTTCTACCTTCATAAAGCTACCATTTGTCGTTAAGATCTTTGTTTTGTCTATTTTGGAGTGGCCGCTTAAGACCGGTTTTTACTGCAGGAGCTTGTTGAATCTAAATAAAGGGTATTCTGAATGTTTAAGAGGCTTAAGTTTTGACTTGGGTGAAATTGGTCTTTTAGTGGTTTACTCTACTTACCAAAATCAATTTTAATAGGGGGTAAATTTAAAAGACGAATTTAATTTGATCTACTGTGCTACCTGTTTTTAACAAGCACCTGCCTTAACCCTTTCCCCTCCAGTCATGACTTATAACATCTGCTCTTTCTCTTCTGCTTATGTTATCAGATAGCCTTTATTGCAAGCAATACTATAGACCCAGATCAGACTGGAACACTCAGATGGTATTTCTGAAAGAATATTATTTTGATAAAGTTGATTTGGAAAAAAATCGGATGACAAAAAATCATGTAAAATTACCAAGCATGCCAATAGTTTAGATTATATTCTGGTACAGAGAGTCTAAAAGCATCATCAAATATAGGTGGGATCTATATTCTATGATTTGGGTCATTGAATAGTCAGACTGTTTGAATTCCTTCGGAAGGTGAAGTTGCATACCATTTCTCTATGTTGAAATCAAATCGTATTGCTGATTACCTGAATGATTAAACTGCATCTTGTCTGCGCATAACTCTGGAATATTTGTAACTAATTCATCATTGTGAATGGGGATTTGTCTGATGAGGAAAAGCTGCCATTCTGGTGTTCATTGAACAGGGGCATACCTACGTGTTTGCAAAAAAACACATGTGCGTACAACTCGGCACCGCCTGTATAGTTTCTTAAGGGGATATATCTTTCAAAAGCTCTTACTTGCTAACTTTTGTCCTGTATAAACAAAAAATGCATTTTTATCAAGGAGACAAATACCTTTGGCCACATTGTTGTATGAACAAATTTATTATCTCACATAGATCACTTTACGCCCCAACATACAGTTTTTGAGCAATCCACAGCATGCTTATCAGTATTTTTAGAGCCACTTCCTGGTTTGATACAGTTTGCAATATTGTGACAGGCTGGGTGAACTTTAGAAAAAAACAGTTGCATGAACATGAACAACAATTATCCGACTACAATATTTAGAAGTATTTTCGCCCAAAATGTACAACTATCTGGTCGAAAAATATATATTTACAATTTTTGCTTGTGAACTTTTCACGGTAAAAATGAAAAATTGTAAATAATACCAGAAATACATATATTTTGGGTCAAAATACTTCTAAATATCTTAGTCAGATAATTGTAGTTTATGTTCATGCAAATGGTTTTCTCTTAAGTTAACCCAGCGTGTCACAATATTGCAAATGGTATCAATCCAGGAAGTAACTCTAAATAGACTGATATTAAGCATGCTGCCGATTGCTCAAAAGCTGTATGTTGGGGCGTTAAGTGATTTATGTGTGATGTTTTTATTGTTCATACAACAATATGGCCAAAGGTATCCGTCTCCTTGATAAAAAAGCATTTTTTGTTTATACAGGAAAAATTTCATGCAAGTAAGAGCTTTTGAAAGATATATCCCCTTAAGCTACTTTGATTTTTGGAAGAAAAATGCTATTAATCAATCAACTCTTTGCACCCTGGGACATTTTTCATGCTTTTTTGTCTATTGATTTTTTCAAAATCAACTTTTTCGAAAAAATCTTTCAGGAATACCATCTGAGTGTCAAACAGATTGGGTCCAGATTAGGCCCCACATTTTGTCGGGCCTGATCTGGGTCCAATCTGTTAGCAAAGTTTATCAGCAGGCCACACTCAGTATATATGCAATGAGTTAATTGCATGACTTGGGAGATAGTTTTAGCCCTGTGAATGCTCTAAAACCAGGGCTTTGCCCCCAACCCCAATCTAGAGCGCGTATTCTGTAAAATGCCTCATGTACGCCACTGTTGAATTGCCTCATTATTGCCTCGATGAGGCATTTCCAAAGAACACTCACTAGAAATGCTGAATTATTAACCCATTTAAGCCGAATGGAATTTCCCACTATTATCAATTGGACCAGTCTATCTCCGTTTTAAGGGTTGTTGGGTGGTATTTTTCATTCAAATTCCAATAGAACGTTCTGTAAGAAAACAGTGAAGACCCTGATCAGAGGCCACATTCTGCGGCATCTGATCTGGGTATGCACTCTTTGCCTATGTCCCACAAAAAGGACGCTAGGCTTATATATGGGTTAAATTTGTATCGCAAAAAATTAAAATGACTGCGATTCTAGCCATATCTAGAACCCAGTCTGATAGACATAGTTGATTTTTAGTAGACAGTTTTTTTTCTCGATTATATGATAAGTTATCAACTCTATAATTTTTTAGTGCTCTAACATCCCACCAGCAGTGCTTAAGTCATTTTAAGATGATAACATGATGATAGCACTATTAAACATAGTGATATAGAAGTCAAAAGAGTCGTGAGGGGGAATTTTTCATGAGATGTGAGCAAACTTTTTGCATGCCTGGAAATTTTTCCTGAAATTTTTTTGTTGTCTGCTCATTTTTTTCGCTAAATTAACTTTTTCGAAAAATTCATTCAGGAATATCAGAGTGGCAAACAGTTTGGATCTAGAGCAGGACGGCATTTTTTGGGGTCCTAATTGTTTACAAAGATTATTAGCAAATGGCGTGCAGAACTTAGAAAAGTGAAATCAAACGTCCATTACATTGATTATGCCTATATAAAAGGATGCTAGCCTGGGTTCATCTTCCCAAGCCAAGGGTACTAAGTCCACTTCGTTCCATATGCACATGTGCGTATGAAACGAAGTGGACTTAGTACCCTTGGCTTACGTGTGGCTATGGAACGAAGTGGACTTAGTACCCTTGGCTTGCAAAGATGACATTTGCGTATGGAACATAGGTGGACTTAGTACCCTTGGCTTGCAAAGATGACATTTGCGTATGGAACATAGGTGGACTTAGTACAAAGTTGACTTAGTACCCTTGGCTTGCGAAGATGTGCATATGGAACTAAGTGAACTTAGTACCCTGGCTTACGAAGATGGCCTGGGTTAAGCTATGGCTACTTGTGAGCCTAAATTATGCTATAAAGTAACACATTAAAGCTGAGAAATAAATCTAACAAGAGTGAATTGATTTGTCAGCCATTGTCTGGAAAGGTGGTAATCTTGACTGATAGCCATCTATTTCTCCATATAGGTTACAGTTGAGGCTCCCAGGAGAGCATTTACCTACCTTATCCATTTACCGATCATTACGCTTGAAAATGGTTCTTTTTTGTTTATTTTACCATTTGTATATGGGGAAACACAGAATAAGAGTGGACCGATTGACAACACTATTCAAAATACAGCACGGATTGGTGGATAGTTCGCCCAGGTGACAAACGAACCAGAGGTCAGCACAGACTCTACCAGCCAGCTACCAAGTTGTCCATCTACAAGAACTCCTTTCCGCGGACCATCCGGGAATGGAACCCGGCAGTCTCCTTCCAACATCAGTCACTGATGCCACCGCCATAGAGGAGTTCAGAGTCGGCCTGGGACATGCCCTGCCGGCCCTCCAGCAGTAACCCTGTCGCCATGCCTATTTTAACTGTACATACGGTGATTTTAACTTTTAGAAAGATGAGGCTGTCTCTTTCCCCTCTCACTGGTCAACAGTACATTCTTTTGAAGAATCCTGATCAATACTTGGAAGAAGAAGAAGAACCTCTAAACAGGTACTTTCGCAAACAGTGAAGAGACTGAAGACCTAGGTGGAATGTGGCATTTTATCATTGTCTGTTTGCTAAGATAAAATTATTCAGGCTGGAGGGCACAGGCTTGATGGCCCAAAAACATAGTGGTGGTTGGGCAGCAGAGACTCAGAAGGCTAAGGAAACATTGGGAGGAAGTGGTTATGAATGGCTGAGTGAAGCTCTGTATGGGCTGTCAAAGGAGGGGCATAAAATGGCTAAACCAATCATGAAGGCTGGGACAAAGGAGAACTGTCAAAGGTGGAACAAAGGAAGAGCTGACACAATCATCCAGGTGGGACAATTTCAAAGGAGGGCTGTTTTAGGTGGGACAAAAGAAGAGCTAAATCAATCATTAAAGTGGGACAAAGGAGGGCTGTCAAAGCTGGGATGAAGGAAGAGCTAAATCAATTGTTGAGGTGGAACAAAAGAGAGCTTAGTTAGCCGTGAATGTTTGACAAAAGAGAGCTGTCAAAGGTTGGACAAAAGAACAGCTGAATCAATTGTTAAGGTGGGACAAAATAGCTTAGTCGACCATGTAGGTTGGGACAAAGGAGAATAAATCATTCATTTAGGTGGGACAAAACAAGAGCTCAGATATGAAGGTTGGACAAAGGAGGGGTGTCAAAGGTGGGGCATAGGAATAGCTAAAGAAGGGCATGTCCGGAAGGTTTTGACAAAGGATAACTGTCAAAGGGGAGATAAAAGAAGAGCTAACTCAATCATTACTGTGGTGTAAAACAAGAGCGAAGTCAATCATTAAGGTGGGACAATAAGGGCTGTCAATTAAAAAGGTGTGAGTGAATAAAAAGAGCCAAAGCAATCATTAAATTGGGTCAAAAGATGGTGGTGCAATGCCACTTTTTGACTGAAACCTTTTGCTTAGTTTGAATATTGCTACAAATGTTCAAATTTTATGATCATTTTACTATAATTCCTTTGTAAAATCCCATGGAGAAAAAACATTTGGGAGCCTCAACATGATCATGTTATATCCAAGTCTGTTTTATAAGGTGGTGTAGTATAAAGGGACTGCACTGTATGTTTCAGTGAAAAGAACTTCTCTCCAGCATGTAAGCAATCGGAATAGCCTCTGCCAATTCCGCGAAATTCGGTGGAATCAGACCACCGATGTACATCTTGGATCTACTTTGATAATGCAGGTGATAACGTGATGCTGACATTATATAACATGACACAGGCATCACAGAAACCATGTTGACACAACAACAAGTGTGATTGCAGCAAAACAAATGGTTATAAATGAAGTTTATGTTTTTTTAAAAAAATATCGCTATAGCGATATTTTATTGAAAAATACATAATCTTCATTTATTCTGCTGATTAAACTTTTCGGATAATCAGAATAATCGATTTTGATAGGGCTGAACCCACATGCTACACAACTAATTTTCTTTACGCCAGTTCCGGCTAACAAAATAGAGCTTTTTGGTACATAGTACTACATGTAATGCTCCTTATATACACCCGGGGCATGATTAGATTCTCGATATGTGACAGACTTTCCTGAATGGCATATAAAGCACTAGATCTGTATTGCTGCACCTGTAATGGTGTTGGCATATCCCCACTAAGAGATGCTTTCTGCAATTCGGAGAATGTGTGGGGAAATTTTCTGTTTCAAATCTCTGCTAGCACCTAATTTAAGAACATGGCATGGATCATTTCATATCATTAAACAATTTGTCAGCATATTGCTCTCTATCAGATTGAGGTCTGCTTGGAATTATTTTAACCATTAAAATGCCTATCACAGAAAGTAAGCGAGTATGATCCAGAAATACCACAATCACACACTGCAGACCAACCCACTGCACAGTGAGGAAAAGCCACAGACCATAACAGTTACAAGACATCAGCAAGACAATTAAAGTAAAGCAACCAGCTCTCATCCTCTTCAAGATGATTGCAAACTAGAAAGGATACTAAGTAATGCATAGCAGAAAAAGGACCTTACCCAGAACCTTAAATGTATTTTACTGGCGCCAAATGTTCACCCTAGATTCTGTTATTGTTAAAACATAAAAATTGTTTAACTTGCATGGAGGCTTTCTGACTTGTTAAGGTTTCTTGGGATGTACCAATCTTAGGCAGATCTCGGGCCCAGTTTACTGACATACAGGTAAATGTTTATATTGGAAATATGTTGTCGAGGCTGAGCTTTCAAAACTTTCGTATGTTGAAGTTTAAATAATCATATCTCAATTATAATTCTACATATCTTTGATTTTTTTCCAAAAAGCAATGGCTAAATACTGTATGGTTATGTTTATTGAATAATTATCTGTCTTTATGAACATCAGCAAGAAACCAAGGTCCACTTTTTAGCTATTTTGGGCATTTTTAGCCAAAAATAGTCAGAAATCCACCTAAAACGATGATAAAACTTCAATTTTATTTACAGTTACTTGTAATATTTCAGCATGGCATACAAGGAATAATTTCGTATAATCTCAGGTATAATTCATAATCAATTTTATTGGTTGTAATATTTTGAAAAAGTGCTAAAATGAGGCCATGACAGCATATCTTTGTATTTCTGTCAGTGACCAGTCCATTTATACTGGGTCAGAGGGCACATATCGGATGGAAAATGTATCTTTCTTCCAGGCTGATACTTTATGAAACACCCATTGGGTATTTTGAAGGGTCTAAGGTGAATTAATCTATCAGATTCTGTCCATATATCATTGCTTTTTTTCTTGGCAAACAGTGCAACACATTCTGCTGCTTCCGGGTCTACTTGTTTTGCACATGTACCTATCAAAGGGGTTTAAAGGGTCAATAAGTCAGTTATGAGCAAAAGGATGTGCACGAAATACTGGTTAAATGCTTAGTCAAGCTTGCCCGGGAAAAAAGTGTGGTTAGGTGAACTGACTGTCCCGACATGACCATAACTGTTGACTGGGACGTAAAGCATCAAACAAAATACAAAACAAAAACTTTCACTATTGAGGTCAGAGGATGAATTTAAAGTCAATATCTTTGATGGTATTATAGTATGGACTTAAGTATGTCCCTATCAATGAACAAAAACAATCAACAAAACTCTTATTTCCTCTTGATCCCGGTCAGACTGTTCCCCAAATACCAATTTGTTTCAGGCCTACATAAAATCAAAATACAGACATACCTGCATTTGTAACCTGTGAGCAATAGCATTATTCACTGAAGGTGCCAATCGGGAAAGACAGGCACAATTTGAGAATCGAATCAAGCCTCGGGTGTATGTAAGGCGCATTACGCATAGTACTATGTACGAAAAAGCTCCATTTTGTTAGCTGGAATTGGCTAAGGAAAAATAGGTCTGTAGCATAAGGGTTCAGCCCTATTAAAATCCATTTTTTCTGATTATTCGAAAAGTTTAATCAGCAGAATAAATGAAGTTTATATTTTTTCAATAAAATATCGCTATAGCGATATTTTTTTGAAAAAACATAAATTTCATATATAACCTTTATTTTTGCTGCAATCAAACTTGTTATTGTGCTGGCATGGTTTCTGTGACGATGTAACGTCAGCATCACGTTATCTAAGTAGATCCTCGATGTACATCCGTGGTCTGATTCCACGGAATTGGCAGAGGCAGTTCCAACTGTGAAGGTGCTGGTCTGACTTCTCTTTCCATTGTCCGCTCTTGAGTTTTTCATCTAATGCAGTTTATTTCTGCACAGCGCTTAACCGATGACATAAAAACATGTAAGCATGACAGTTCAGGGATAAAATAGAGACTAAGGTAAAACCAATCAATACAAGAAACAATTATTGGGGAACATCTACAAATAAAATGGTAGTTCAGACACTAAGGTGATGGCATAGTTGAGGACATTTATGAGAATAATCACACAGAGACAATGTTTTAGCAGAATGGATCACTCTTTTTCATTCATATCTTGTCATACAAAAAGGGACTTGGTGTTATCGAATTAATGCTATTAAAGGGCAAGCATACCGACTATCCCTCCCTCCAGAATTTATCCTCTCCCCAGGGTGGGGCTTGTCTAACTTGTCTTTTCCACTAGGAGCCATTTTGTTGGTTCATTTTCTTTGTTCCACCTTATCGATTGACAGCCCTCCGTTGTCCTACCTTGACTTAATTAGCTCTTCAATTGGTCTACCTTTCTGATTAACTGAGCTCTTCATAAAGTACCTTACTCCAAGAAACTGCCTGGGATAGATCAATTTAGGTCATGCCTTATATGTCAGTTCCAATGTCAGGTTCTCACACAGAGAGTGATCAATAAAGTTAATATTTTATGAGATAGGCCATTTGAGATTTACCATGAAAAAGCCAACATTGCCATCATAAAAACAATGGCATAGCAAGAAGGCTGAAAAAATTACGCACGACAAAAGAAGACTACTGGATCAAGCAGTGATTCTCTTCAATTGCGTCCCTTTTCAAAATGGGAACTTCTCTTAAAGGAAAGAATTTGCTCCCAGAGGGAGCGAATTCTTTCCTTTTAGAGTAGTTCCTTATGGTATGGAAAATCACTTTACCACATTAGGTGACCTCTCTTGAATGTTACTATTTTTATTACACACATGCGTAACTGCGTAATGGGTGCTATGCCAATGAAAAATCTTCACACATTTTTATGTAGTTTGCAGCAACTGTCATATGTCTGTAAAGATCAGCAGCATTTTCATGGTCTGGTGTTCCTTTTGCACTCAGAGTTGGTATAACTCGTTGGGGTTTATATATCACCTACTTTTGGTGCAAACAATGATACAGTAAATGTTCTAAAATTTCTAGCATTTGTCTGTTTTTGTTCTCAAATAAAACAATGGTTATCATCAGATCTGTTTTGTTGGTCCAATTTCTTTGTCCCACCTTAACGATTGACAGCCCTCCTTTGTTCTACCTTGACTTAATTAGCTTTTCAATTGGTCTACCTTTCTGATTAAGTGAGCTCTTCATAAAGTACAGCATTCCAAGAAAATGCCTGGGATGGATCAATTTAGGTCATGCCTTATATGTCAGTTCCAATGTCATGTTCTCACACAGAGAGGGATCAATAAAGTTAATATTTTATGAGATAGGCCATTTGAGATTTACCATGAAAAAGCCAACATTGCCACCATAAAAACAATGGCATAGCAAGAACGCTGAAAAAGATATGCACAACAGAGGGAGACTACTGGATCAAGCAGTGATTCTCTTCAATGGCGTCCCTTTTCAAAATGGGAACTTCTCTTAAAGGAAAGAATTTGCTCCCAGAGGGAGCAAATTCTTTCCTTTAAGAGCAGTTCCTTATGGTATGGCAAATCACTTTACCACATTAGGTGACCTCCCTTGAATGTTACTATTTTCATTACACACGTGCGTATTTGTGTAATGGGAGCTTTGCCAATGAAAAATCTTTATGCATTTGTATGTAGTTTGCAGCAACTGTTATATGTGTGTAAAGAGCAGCGGCATTCACAAGGCCATGGTGGTCCTATTGCACTCAGAGTGGGTATAACTTGTATCCATTCTAGTTTTAAAATCATCTTGAAGAGGAAGAGGATGCCAGTTGCTTTGCTATTATTGTCTTACAGATGTATTGTTACTATAAATGTTCTTTGGCTCTTCCTTGTGATGCCATGGGTTGGTCGGCAGTGTGTGATTGTGGTATTTCCTGATCATACTCACTTACTTTTGGAGTATATATCACCCACTTTTGGTGCAAATGATAAAAATGATGGTTATCAGGGCTAGAATTCACAATACAGTAAAATCTGCTGAAGCGGCCACTCAAAAAGAATACCTAAAATTTGTTTTCAAGACTAATTATTGCTTAATGCAGGTCAAAAGTATTGCATTCTAAACCTGCCTTAAATGGCCACTCAAAAAGAAGACCAAAAATTGGTTTTCAAGACCAATTATCACTTAATGCAGGTCAAAAGTTGTAGAATGCTCCAAGAGAGATCATTCTGCAATACTTTTGGTCTGCATTAAGCGATAATTGGTCTTTAAGACCTTTGGTTTGTCTATTTTTGAGTGGCCGCTTAAGACAGGTTTTACTGTATGCTTGTCAGAATAGCAAACAGTTAGTATTGTGTGACATGTACTGTTTTCATGTTGATTGGCTCGACTGGTGTCTTTGATCCCTTGTGTACATCTTCATGTTAGATTTAATTAAGCCGAGCTGACTCCCAATATTCTTACTTTATTTTCTGTATAATATCATCTATTAGTAGTAGTTTTCAGTGATCAGATTCTCTGTGTAAATTGATCAATAAGGTTAGGGTTTTTAACCCTTAGGTGCCAATCTCAACTACATTTGAGATCTGATCAGGACTTAAGTTAAGAATGCTTAACAGGAATGGGGAATCCTTGGCTGCTTGACTGTTTAATATGAGCCAGAATATTATGTGCTGGCTCAATTTCAGTGGTGAGTCCTTGGCTGCTTGACTGTTTAATAAGAGCCAGAATATTATGTGCTGGCTCAATTTCAGTGGCGAGTCCTTGGCTGCTTGACTGTTTAATAAGAGCCAGAATATTATGTGCTGGCTCAATTTCACTGGCGGATCCTTGGCTGCTTGACTGTTTCAATGTTGGGCCAACATCCACATGCGTTTAGCTGGAGGGTCGTTGATGGCCCATTTATAGTGATATTTATGTCTGCCCCCTTCAGGGTCGGGAGACATATTGTTTTTCCCCGTGTGTCTGTCTGTCTGTCTGTCACAAATCGTGTCCGCTCTATAACTTGAAAACCGCTTAAGCTCTTAAGTAGCCTTTTATACTTTTTGAGTTATTTCTCTTTGAACTTTGTGCATCACAAAAATCGTGTCCGCTCTATAACTTGAAAACCACTAAAGCTCTTAAGTAGCCTTTTATACTTTTTGAGTTATTTCTCTTTGAACTTTGTGCATCACAAAAATCATATCTGCTCTATAACTTGAAAACCACTGAAGCTATATTCAGGAAACTTTATACAAATATCAATCAGCATGAGATGACATGCAGAGTGCAAGAATGTTAACTCTGCCTTTTATACTTTTTGATATATTTCTCTTGGAACTTTGTGCATCACAAAAATCGTGTCCGCTCTATAGCTTGAAAACCGCTTAAGCTATATTCACGAAACTTTATACAAATATCAATCAGCATGAGATGACGAGCAGAGTGCAAGAATGGTAACTCTGCCTTTTATACTTTTTGAGTTATTTTTGCTTGGAACTTTGTCCATCACAAAAACCGTGTCCACTCTATAACTTGAAAACCTCTTAAGCTATATTCACGAAACTTTATACAAGTATCAACCAACATGAGTCAATGTGTAGAGTGCAAGAATAGTAACTCTGTCATTTATACTCTTTGAGTTATTTCCCTTGGAACTTTGTCCATCACAAAAACAATAATCTATGACTATTTTATACCAGGTTATGATTGTGCAATAGTTAACTACATTGACAGATATCTTTACTAGATACGAGCTGTCGATTGTCTGCATGAAATGACTAGAATTTACGTTAGAAATTGTATTTAATGTTTCTGCTTGAAATTGTATTTAATGACTCATGCTTTTTACATAAAAAGGGGGGGAGACATCTGTCATTTCGTAGAAAAACAATTCTAGTTGGATCCTCTATCCCCTCATCAACTAAAAAAAAATCAAATTTGAATCCCCTATGACTAAACTTTCTGGATCTGTGCATGCTTGTGGGGGCTTATTTTTCGGCATGGGCATCATCTATGTACACACTTTGTGTATCCCAGCAACAAAGACTCTGGCAAGACTGAGCCTTGGCTGCATGACTGTTTAATAAGAGCCAGAATATTATGTGCTGGCTCAATTTCAGTGGCAAATCCTTGGCTGCTTGACTGATTAATAAGAGCCAGAATAGCATGTGCTGGCTCAATTTCAGTGGCTGCTCGACTGTTTGATAAGAGCCAGAATATTATGTGTTGGCTCCATTTCAGTGGCAAATCCTTGGCTGCTTGACTGTTTAATAAGAACCAGAATATTATGTGCTGGCTCTATTTCAGTGGTGAATCCTTTGCTGCTTGACTGTTTAATTAATAAGAGCTAGAATAGCATGTGCTAGCTCAATTTCAGTGGGGGATCCTTGGCTGCTTGACTGTTTAATATGATCCAGAATATGATATGCTGGCTCAATTTCTGTGGTGAAACCTTGACTGCTAGACAGTTTGATAAGAGCCAGAATATTATGTGCTGGCTCATTTACAGTGGAGGATCCTTGGCTGCATGACTGTTTAATAAGAGCCAGAATATTATGTGCTGGCTCATTTTCGGTGGAGGATCCTTGGCTGCTTGACTGTTTAATAAGAGCCAGAATTTTATGTGCTTGCTCAATTTCAGTGGTGAATCCTTTGCAGCTTGACTGTTTAATAAGAGCCAGAGTATTATGTGCTGGCTCATTTTCAGTGGTGGATCCTTGGCTGCTTGACTGTTTAATAAGAGCCAGAATTGTTTGTGCTTGCTCAATTTCAGTGGTGAATCCTTGGCTGCTTGACTGTTTAATAAGAGCCAGAATATTATGTGCTGGCACCATTTCAGTGGTGAACCCTTTGCTGCTTGTCTGTTTAATAAGAGCCAGAATATTATGTGCTGGCTCAATTTCAGAGGCAAATTCTTGGCTGCTTGACTGTTTAATAAGAGCCAGAATATTATGTGCTGGCTCAATTTCAGTGGTGAATCCTTGGCTGCTTGACTGTTTAATAAGAACTAGAATATTATGTGCTGGCTCAATTTCAGTGGTGGTCGGGGGGTTCCCTTTAACCCCCCCCCTCCTTTCCACCCCCAGTTTTTAAATATCCTATGAAAATGAAATAATTTGGTACTACATGTATTTCTTGTCCATCCTGATCTTCTTACGCTCTCTTTCTTGGAGAGATCACACAGCATTACTGATATATTATTACCCAGGCTGTTAAACAATGAAGCTCAATACAGCCGGGAATTTTTATAAGTTTACTCTGTATCAAGCATGAATCTGATAATTTAATTTTGTGTTTTAAGTGCACTGTTGGAAACTTCTGCTTCATCTATGCCATGGCTACCTACCTCGTTTGGTAATTTGCGCCTGGCCACATGAACACGTAGTGTTCTAAAACAGATCATTATGGCTGATATTGACTTTCAGGGCTTGCTTTTAAATGAGAAGAAGGCAGAACTGACATGGTCTAACAGCTTATAAGGCATGACCAGACTGCACATATGTGCAGTCTGGTCATGCCTTAAGGTGTTTGCATGAGTAGACCATTTTATTTTTTCTCATGATTGCTACCGAGTTAGTATCGATCTCATATATAGAGCTACTTTGTGCAGAAATTCAATTTTCCTATTCTGGTTATTTTAGAGAGCGCTCTTGGAACGTCTGGAAGAGATAAATAATTAGATTTGATTGTTTTGATACATTAGCATGTAATAGATGCAAAAAAGATTAGACCCGTGATAAAGATCTTCTTGCAAAAATTAGGGAAGATTGGCTGTGTGATGAGGCTCTGCTTGCAGGAATTAGAAGGGATTGGGTCAGAGATGTTGAGATTCTTGCAAGAATTAGAAATGAATGGGTCAGCGATGAGTAGTTTTTTGCTTGATTTAGCAAAGATTGGTTGTGTGATAAAGTATTTAATATGAAATAGCTGGGGTTGGGCCTCAAATGAGATCTGTTTGCATGAGTAAGCAAGATATGGCCAGTGATGAGGACAGATATGATCTGTGATGAGGACAGATATTGTCTGTAATTATTGAGGCTCATTTATTGCAGAGTCTGTGATGGGGACAGATATTGTCTGTAGTGATTTAGGCTCTTTTGTTGCAGGGTCTGTGATAGGGATAGCTTGTGAGAATTTGCTATGGTCAGTCTGTGATAATGAGGACAGAATATGGTCTGTGATGAAGACAGATATTGACTGTAGTTATTGAGGTTCATTTGTTGCAGGGTCTGTGATGGGGGTAGCTTGTGAGAATTTGCAATGATCAGTCTGTGATAAGTGCTATTTGCAAGAATTTGTTTGAGTCTTTGATGAGGACATCTCTACCTGAATTATTGTTTGATTTGATCTTAGATTACAATCTGCTTAAATATTTTACAGTAGGTTGCGTCTTACTCTAGGTTGCGTCTTACTCTTTGCCCACAAGTTACATCTGCTGGTATCATTGCTCACAGTTTTGACCCACAGACAAAATGTCTTAATTCAAACTGATTGATACTCTGATGGTATTCCTGAAATAGTGTTTGGAAAAAGTTCATTTTGAAAAAAAAATCAGAAGACGACAAAAGTTATGAAAATTGCCCAGGATGCAAAATTTGTGCATGCAAAGAGTTATTCTTATGCAGTTTCTTTTGTAATGCCGCGTTTGATTGGATAACGTCAAAAATTGGCTACAGTATATCCTGCGATATACTGTCGGAAATAGTTTGACGTCTGTATTTATGTCACATTTCTTTGGATGATATGCGGCTTTATGCGGCTTGTAACGCTCCAATTTAGGATGAGACTGCAGAAGTGCATTAGAATGGGGCTAACCATATTTTAAATTTTCATATTGGGGAGATATATCATCGGATATACGTTTGGAAATCATGTTTTACGGCTCCCCTCGTGCACTGCCGTAAAACTAAATTTCGGACCGTATATCCGACCATATACCCCCCCAAATGAAAATTTTGAATACTGTTATCTCCAAAATATAAACTTCTTCTGCATAAATTGTATTCTCCTGGGGTGTTCTGTTAGCTGTGAGGCACAAACTATTTGCTGACATGCTTAATCATTTACAGCAAGCAACAAATTACTGCCATAATGAAATCAGTCACTATGAAAATGAGACCCGATGTTTACTTTATTTTGCACAGATCAATTCTGGTACTGTAAAACACTTACATGGGTGAAAATTTCAGGATCAATCCTGAATTCAGGATTTTGAGGCTGACTGTCCATAGTAAGTCAGCCACAAAGGCTTAATTAGTGAGAGTATAATAGCTTCCCTTCTTAATTTTCAGATTATCTTAACACATTTAACCATTTAAACATGGAATTATTAATTTTAGAAGGCATCCTGCAAGTTTAAAAATTTGAATCTCTAAAGTTCAGAATTTCAAATTTTGAACTTTCAACCATGCACTTACAAATGTATATTTGGCTGTCATTTTTATTTGGCGCTATTGGGGATAAACAAAAAACGCTGAAATATTAGACTGTCAAATACAGTTTTGAATTCAGTTACATTGTAAGCATTAAATGGACACACTTCTAAGTTAGTATGTTGGTATCTGTATCATCATAAACCAATGTTTGAATTTCAACATAGAGGAAACAATGCCTTTAAAGCGCTACTGTTAAAGGAAAGAATATGCTCCCAAAGGAGACCATATTCTTGAAGTAATTTTAAATAACTTTATAGAGCATTAAATTGAGCTACCACCAAAATTAAACTACGCCAGCATGTCAGTCTTATAAAATCGCCAAATTTTGATGCCCGCAAGTATTGAGTTGTTTACATTATACAGTAAAACCTGTGGAAAACAGCCAATCAAAAATAGACAAAACAAAGATCTTAATGACAACTGGTAGCTTAATGAAGGTCGAAAGTATTGCAGAATGCTCCCTGTGGAGCATTCTGCAATACTTTTGACCTGCATTAAGCAATATACGGTCATAAAAACCAATTTTCGGTCTTTTTGAAAGTGGCCGTTTTACACAGGTTTTACTATACCACTGACTTGACCACCATTGTGGCAATTAAAGAAATAAGTAGACTTTTTATTTTAAATCTATGCATATGAAATGTTTTCAAATATTCAATATGAGAGCGGAGCATTAGTGGTGGCCCTCTTCCCTACTTAATATTACCACCCTTCCTTAGTTTAATGTATTTGTTAAAGAATGAATTGTGCAGTTATAAGTCCAGGGAGTGTATGCCAATTCATGAGGCTGTGTTCCTGTCGGTGAGGGTTACAGCCAAGAGTTTGAGGTGAAGGTTTAGGTCCATAAGGCCTCCACACTCAGTCGCCTGTTTTACATCAAAATAAATTGTGCAGTTAGTTGAGGGAGTGTATGCCAATTCATGAGGCTGTGTCCTTGTTGTTGAGAGTTACTGCCAAGAGTTTGAGGTGAAGGTTGGTGTCCATAAGACCTCCACACTCAGTCGCCTGCTCTTCATCATCATGCTAGAGGCCTTGTCACGTGAGTTTCGGGCTGGTGTTCCCTGGGAGGACTATATTTAGATGATCTTGTGATCATTGCTGACTCCCTAGAGGAATGTGTCAGGAGGCTCTTGTTATGGAAAGAAGCCATGGAGAAGAAGGGGTTGAGGATAAATGCAGGAAAGACAAAGGTCATGATATGCAGTACAAGCCTGGATCTCCTGCAGAGTTCTGGCCCTTGAGTTCATTCTCAAACTCAAAATAAAGCACAATGATTGGCTGCTTGCAATTGGCTGCTTGCAGCCAATCATTGCGCTCTGTTTTGAGTTTGAGACTGTACTCAAGTTTTATAACTTCAGGGCCAGGTGAGTTCCAATGGGCTGTCATAGAATAGTAGGCAACAACATCTACTGCAAATTGGCTGCATAAGAAATGCAGTGGGCTACAACCACTGACACCAAATTCTGATTATAGGTGTGCAGGAAAACTGCCTGCCGCATTGACGGCAGACCGCGAGTAAAATTCAGGTCAGCATGTACAGAGTAAATCATTTTAACCATGAGACTGTCAAACTGGCATGGGTGAAAGTTTTCATGATTATCCTGAATTCAGGATAGAAAGTCAGCCTCAAAATCCTGAATTAGGCGGATCAAAATAGCTACTTTGATTTATTTTCAGGTTGACTAAAGACAACTAACCATTTAAACTTCAAATTCTTTAGTTTTGTAGGCATACTGCAAGTTTAAAATTTTCAATTTCTTAAGTTCAGGATTTTAGAAATTTTGAAATTCACCCATGAAGCCGCCGTGGTGTAGTGGATAAGTGCTATGCCTTGTAAACCAGGGGTCGCAGGTTCGATTCCCGGCTTCTTCAAAAACACTTCGGTTGAGCCTTCGGGAGTTCCCGTCATAAAATACACACACAAATCATAAACCCTCCTGGCCCGGTACTGGTTACTACCTAGGAGGGCCACAAAAAGTTGTTTTTTTAACTGGGTAAAGTTTATTCCAAGGCCATAAATGCACCAGTGCAATCTGGTCTGCGCATACAAAATTTTTGTATCACATTAGATAGGCCTTGGAAATAACTAGTCTCATTTCGATTTATATTTCCCAGAATTTACAAATGACATGAGAGTTGTTTTTCCAATGACTTGTCTCTTGTCAGATTTACAGAAATATTTCCCCATTTCAAGAAGCCAATTGTTTGTGTATAACACAACTTGGCTATAATCAATCCTCTGATATATAGGGAGCGCAGTGGCTCAGTGGTAGAGTGCTTGACTTGAGACCGAAGGGCCGCGGGTTCGAGCCTCACCGGCGTCACTGCGTTGTGGTCCTTGAGCAAGACACATTTATCCTAGCTTAGTACTGGTTCAACCCAGGAAGAACCGTCCCGCATAACTGAAAGATTGTTGAGTGGACGTAAAGAATTAAATCAGACAAACAAATCCTCTGATATACTATAATCCATTTATTTCTCCGACATCTTGATTGATTCGGGAGTGCAAAGACAAAACATGACTTTCCTATAGGAAGTACAATTATGGCTGCTTTATGGTCAAAACAACTCCTGATTTTGAGCAGATATTGTACTGTTGTGTAAGGCTCATGGGTGAGCCCATAGTATACCAGTCACTCTGGCATCCGTCATCCATGCGTCAACATTTTCATTCATCTTCTCCTCTATAACCACTGATCCAATTAAACTCAAACTTCATATGGAGACTGCTTAGGACGCAGGAACAAAAGTTTGTTCAAATGGTCCTGGTCACATGACCAAGATGACCGCCATGGCCATATATGGTAAAAACCCTGTAGAATCTTTGTCTCCAGAATCAGAAGGCCAAGGGACTTTGCATGTAGCATTGGGGATCTAGGGCCTACCAAGTTTGTTCAAGTGATGATCCTAGGTTGACCTTGACCTACTTAAAGTCAAGGTCGAATTTGCTTCCTAATGCATTTAAACGGGAAAATTTTTGAATAGTTGAAATTTTGGAAAACTGTGGCAGCCAAAGTCATTATAAACGCTTAATATGATGAACTTAATGAGACAATGGCCAACAATAAGTTCGAAAGGTCAAGGTTGACTTTTGACTTTTCAGCTTAGGTCGCTCATATTGGAGTCCCATCAATATATTAAAACATGGTTTTCTCACAAACCATTGGCCAAATTGAACTCAAATTTCATGTAAAGACTCCTTATGATAAGTTGGCTAAAATGTATACAAAATATTTTGGTCACATGGACAAGATGACCGCCACGCCCATATATGGTAAAAATCCTTAAAAAATCTTTTCCAGAACCAGAAGGCCTGTAACCTTGGGGCTTGGTATGTTGCATTTGGGATGTGGGGACTACCAAATTTTTTCAAATAATGATCCTAAGATGACACTGACCTACTTTACCTTAAGGTGAATTTTTCTTCCTAATGCATTTAAATGGGATTTTTTTGGAAAAGTTGATTTTTTGAATACTGTTGAAGCCAAAGTCATTATGTTATTCCTACTGAGACAAATGCTATAAATAAGTTTCAAAGGTCAAGGTTGACCTTTGACCTTTCAGCCAAGGTCGCTCATATTGGGGTCCCATCAACTTATCAAAACATAGTTTTCTCAGAAACCACAAGGCCAATTGAACTCAAATTTCATATGAAGACTCCATATGATAGGTTAGCCAAAATTTATACAAATTTTTCTGGTCACATGACCAAGATGGCCACCGCACCAATATATGGTAAAAACTCTTTAAATATCTTCTTCTCTGGATCCAAAGGGCCAATGGCCTTGGACTTGGTATGTGGCATTGGGGATGTGGGCCCTACCAGGTTTGCACAAATGATGAATATAGGTTGGCCTTGACCTACTTTATGGCAAGGTCAAATTTGATTGCTATATGGGAAAATTCTTGAAATAATAATTTTTCTATAACTGTTTATAATAAGCCAAAATCATAATACTTGCGAGAAATGTTTAAACTAATGAGACAATGGTTTTATATAAGTACCAAATGTCAAGCTGACCTGCAACCTTTTATCAAAGGCCACTCATTTGGACTGCCTCATTCATATATAAACATCTTTTTTCTCAGAAATCACTTGGCTGTTTGATGGAGTATTCATTAGGTTGTTATAGGTCACTTGACCAAAATGGCCACAACCCCCATATATGGTAAAACACAAAATATGGCTCATTATAAACCGTAGTTGACCTTGACCTATTTTAACATTATTCAGGTCCTCTAGTTTACATATTGTATTTGCCTTTATATATAAAGTGCTCAATGCTATTTATAGAACCTTATGCTTTACATCCCAGCCAACAATTTTTTCAGTCATATCCGGATGTTTTTAGGTTAAGCCAATTCCAAGCAGAGAATAAAGAAGTCTTGCTCAAGGACACAACACAATGCCTCTGATGAGTCTCAAACTAATATGCCTTAGATTCCAAAGTAAAATGGAAGGCAAATATCTATTAAACAATCTACCACTTGAACACCAAGTCTAACACACTACCACTGAGCCACAGGGCTCCTATAAATTCAATTTTTAACCCAACAGATCAGCCTTGTTCTACTACCTATCGGATACCAAAGTATTGCCAAAGGCACAGCTTTATCACAAATCTATTTAAAAATGTGCTTCTCTTGGAGAGCCACATCATCTCGAAAATGATCAAAATTCATAATTATATTGCATGGGTGAAAGTTTTCAGGATTATTCCTGAATTCAGGATTTTGAGGCTGACTTTCCACAGAAAGTCAGCCTCAAAATGCTGAATTAGGGAAATCATAACAGCTTCTCTGATTTATTTTCAGTCTGTCTAAGGTTATAGTGGGAAAACTGCAACTTTTTTTTTGGAAAGTTTGAACTTTCATCCATGATATTGTGCACTGTTAGGAGGATTTTGTGATCTTCACTGACTGATCTTCTATAACTTCTAGATGTATCACCAGGCTAATAAAGTAATAACTTCTTAAATTGGCTTGGTGATTCTATACCAGGGAATCACCAGGCCAATTAAAGTAATTATTACTTTAATTAGCCTGGTGATAGATGTATCAAACTGGATGGAAAATTTTGTTGGTCTAAAGGGTTATTTATTGAAAACTTGCATGCATGGATAGATAAACATAAGCAGTCTGAGAGAACAGTTCATTGACATTATGACCAAATGTTCTTTTCATGCTCAAATGGACTGAATTTATATAGCTATAAATGTAGACAGCGGAAATGCAGCAAGGCTATTTGCACAAGTTCAGTAAAAAGATCAAGTTGTTTCACACCCCTTGTTGTATAGTTTTGTGTAAAATGGCAATATTTTGACAGCATTTTGTCCATTGTTGTCTAGACTTTATGGGAATCGATGGAAAAGTGATAAATATTGACACAGAGAACAGATTAATATAAACTTGTACATTTCATACGGAGGACGAGATCAGCTGATATATTTTAGCTATTAGGAGCTCTTTTATTTTGTTTCTCCTTGTTAATCATATAGTGTGGGTACCCATTGGAATTGCCTCAAATGGGGCAATTCAAGAGATAAATATTGACACAGAGAAGAAATTAATATAAACTTGTACATTACATATGGAGGACGAGATCAGCTGATATATTCAGTGATTATTGGGAACTCTTCTATTTTGTTTCTCCTTGTTAATCATATAGTGTGGGTACCCCATTGGAATTGCCTCAAATGAGGCAATTCCAATGGGTACACACACTATATGC
Source organism: Loripinus fragilis (assembly GCA_964019695.1). Taxonomy (NCBI): domain Eukaryota; kingdom Metazoa; phylum Mollusca; class Bivalvia; order Lucinida; family Lucinidae; genus Loripinus; species Loripinus fragilis. The sequence goes on from OZ026514.1 coordinate 91,166,497, forward strand.
ATGATGAATCAAACAAAACAGAATTGATCATAATTATGAATAAAAAGATGCCAACTCATTTCGTCCTGGACTGTAATCTACAGTAGACTGATCTATTACTCATAAAATATTTGCCCATTTATGCTGTCGAAAACATGTTATAACGTCAGGAGTATCCTTAATGATTCATTTAACAGACATGGTGCGTAAAACATGAAACTGGGCAATCAGTAAAGAAGAACCATTCATTGATTATCAATCTGAATTCAGATGGCTGAAGAAAACCAAAGTAGATATCCAATGGTAAAATTGATGTTTCAAGATTATTCAGAGTTTGTCTTTTTCCAATTTTGATTAAGGGATTGCTTCACTTGTTAGTTATCCCTTTTCTCTCCTTCCCTGTCTATCCCATCAGGGGTTTTAGTCAGCAGAGGACTCATTTAGATTAGGTGTGAAGTGCCTTAAACAGTCTATTTATTAATTTCGTATTATTTTTTTTTGAAAACACCGGGTTTTACTGATTGACAAAGCTTATGCCAGGAATAGGTTATGTTGAACCTAAGAAGTGGCCAGTATAGTCACTGCTAACAAAACATATGCCAGAAATAGGTTTTGTTGACAAAATGTATGCAAGTAATAGGTTATGTTGAACCATATCAAGTGCCAAGCACAGATATATGCCAGGAATAGGTTTTGTTGACAAAACGTATGCCAAGAATAAGTTATGTTGAATTTGATCTGTCAATCAGTAAAACCTGGTGTTTTCTGAACAAAAAAATAGTTTCCTAAATTAAATAATAGGCTGTTCTTAATGCTTAATTGCCCATCATACTTCACTTTAAAAGCAAGTATATTTTTTTTCAGCCAGAGTGCCATTTATATCTTATTGTTCCTTAAAAATAAGTGTATCAATGAGTACCCACAACACAATATAAGCGAACTCATTAGAAACCCGGGTGAGTATCTTTAGATTTGGTGTAAAGTGCCTTAATGCTTTTCCCATCATCACTTAAAAAGCAAGCATGCTTTTTTCAGCCAGAGTGACATTTATATCTTATTTTTCCTCGAAAATAAGTGTATCACGATATACCCACAACACAATATGAGACAAATCATTAGAAACTAGTACCTTTAGATTTGGTGTAAAGTGTATTAATGCTTTTCCCATCATCACTTAAAAAGCAAGCATACTTTTTACAGCCAGAGTGACATTTATATCTTATTTTTCCTCAAAAAAAAGTGTATCAATGAGTACCCACAACACAATATGAGCCAAATCATTAGAAACCAGGGGCCAATTTCATCAATAAAGTTCGTACGATGTATCTTAAATTGTGCGTATGTTGTTTTCTGAGAAGTGCGTACGTCAGTTTCATCAAAACATCTTAAATTGTTCGTAAGAACAAAAATTTGCGTTTCACTAAAAACGTCGTATTTTTAGCTTTGCCTAACTCTAGTCTCCAAATATCATGTGATTGGTCACGTGCATACTCTATATAACAGTGTAAAGTGGTTTAACACAGAGTGAAAAATACGTAGGTATGTGAAGAAAGTTTTAATAGCGGAAGCATGTAAGATCCGAATGAAGGCAGGGGGTCCGGACCTTCATCCCCTTGAAAACCACATTCAAGTTATATAGGTTTCCATAGAAATTTGCAAGTGGACCACCTAGAAAATAATGGATACCCCTCCCAGAACCTTGCAAACTTGAACTTTTCCGGACTAAAATTCAAGAAGACCAGCAGGCGACATCATACCCCATTTAGAAATCAATCCCTTTAACTCGGTGCATATACTTGTGTCAAACGTCGGTCTGATCTGGAGCCAAATTATTTGACACTTAGATGACAGGTTTCCCGAAATCATAAGAAACCACATCCAAGTAAGGCACAAATCAGTAAGATTACCTAAAGCCACACAATATACTGAGAGGAACTAGAAACTGAAGGTGTGTTTTTTCTAACATGTCTGGATGAAAAATAATAATTCAAATTCATTATTTTTCTATGAAATCTGATATCCTCAACATCCATCTAACAAATACAATTCACAGAATTAATGATAGCATCAAAACTAGTCCTATACTGACGACAAATTTAGCATGCTCTCGAAATTTGGTCCTGAGTCGTGGGCATTATGGGCAGTTGTCTCGACTTTCTTCACACCCCGATGATTGATTGCTGTAATGCTCAACTACAGATACCTTAAAGAGACTAAGTCTGCAACTATGAACATTTTTCGAAAATTTTTACTTTCTTTTTAAAACATTTGTAAAAGTAGAACTAAGTTATGTTTTCACAATAAATCTGCTCACTATAGCTGAAAAATGCATGTAAAAGTGAATTATCTTATAAAAACAGGTGGTTTTTCTAATGTTGGTAATTATTTGCGTCCCTCCAAAATTATAGACAGTTAATTTATAATATAAATGCTGTTGTTTTGATACTGGTAATTTGTAAAGATTTACGAAATTGGAAAAATGTATACCTGAATTTTAGTTTTTTAACTGTGTTCTTGAAAAATAGTAACATTATTTCTAAAATTAAAAGATCAAAAGTTACAGACTATGCAGCTTTAAAGGGACATACTAATATCATTTGAACAAAAAAAAAGATATATCATATTGTATTCATAACAAAAAATGGTACATGTAATGTTTCATTAAACTGCGTCCCGAAAATTACTCGTTTTCACACTTTATGTTAACCCATACATGTCGAATGGAATTTCCCATTTTAATCTTTTGGACGAGCTCATAACCTGATCCGACGCCACCGTGATTTTGTGGCGTCTGATCTGGGTCTGCACTGTCCCACGTCCCACAAAATGGAGGCAAGGCTTAAATGAGTTAAACATCAAACCCCGGGCGCTTGAGGTAACAAGTCGAAATTTTCGAAAATGTAAAAATCTAGCGGTCAGAACTGAGATTGTGCTAACCCGGATGTATGTCCCTTCAAGGAGAATGTAAAGTTCTACTGAAAGCTCTTGTGAACAGCTCCCACATATACATACTCAAACAAAGACATACGTTTTGAAACTTTATCGAATGTTGAACGAATGGTTGTTGACGAAAGCCCCTCATCATTGTCGTCCCTGGCTGTCATGCAAATGGACCATGACTTATCCGTACACTTGAATGTGTATATTAGTATGTTTAAGCAATAGTGACATGTGAAAAAGTACAAAAATATCCTGTTGGTTTTTACTACAGAATCTCTTCCCTTAGACGTGATGGTTATGCATAAATTCAACTACTGACATGGTGGTCATAGGCGAACCTCTTGGTGACAGTTTACAGCGTGGGAAGGGGTGGGAGAGGTTACATAGACAAATAAATAACTCATAAGCACCAAGGAAAGGGAGTCTTATTTTCTCATTTTGGTAAACCATGTGGTATGTAAAGGTTGGTCTTGATTGTAGTACGTTCAAAGTATTTAAACCTTTGTCGATTTTTTGCTCTTCAGCCTCTAGAATTTGGTGAAATGCAGCAGCATTGGTAGCTATGTAGAATGCTAGTGATATTTAAGACAAAGATGTCAGCTGCGACACCTAAATATTTGTCTTAAATATACGACAAAAAGTAAGAAGTTCGCAAAGTTCAATAGCTTGATGAAACATGATTTTTAACGTACGAACTTCGTACGATGTTTTTAAGACTAAAACATGTCGTAAACTCGTTGATGAAATTGGCCCCAGTATCTTTAGATTTGGTGTAAAGTGTCTTAATGCTTTGCCCATCATCACTTTAAAAGCAAGCATATTTTTTTCAGCCGGAGTGACATTTATATCTTGTTATACCACGCACGAAATAGCTTGTGCTGTGCAAGGTCTACACTGATGTAGGTGGTATAAAATAGTTATACCATGGATTGTCCGCCTGTACGTAAGATAATCCACTCGCTAAAGCTTGTGAATTATCTTCATGTACAGGCAGACAACCCATGGTATAATTATACCCCCCGCAAACTTTGTTTGTAGGGGGTATACTGTTTTCACGTTGTCCGTGCGTCCGTCTGTCCGTGCATCCGTCCGTCCGTGCATCCGTCCGTCCGTGCATCCGTCCGTCCGTAACGCTTTGTTTCCTTAATAACTTGGAGAGTCATTGCTGGATTTTCATCAAACCTTGCAAACATGTTCATACATGCAAGACAAATACTTTAGACAAAAAAGTAAGGGCTAGGGGCCAATTCTATTAGAGTTATTTCCCTTTGTAGTTCTAAATGGCTTTTAATATAGTGCTTTATGCTTATGCTATTATAGGCCATACACAGGCCAATCAACTCCTACTACAGCTTTTGATGGAACAATTTGATACTTTTCCTATACAATGAAGACACATTGAACATATGCATGAAGGAGTTTGGTTCAGAAAAAATAATTTTTGACAAAATGACAGCTGTGAGAACTTAGACAATTTTTCCCTAATAAGGTGTTTGTATATTCATAGACGGTGCCTTTATGGGCCGATCAACTCCTACCACAGCTTTTTATGGAGCAATTTGATACTTTGCCTATACAATGTAGACACATTGAACATATGCATGAAGGAGTTTGGTTTAGAAAAAATATTTTTTGACAAAATGACAGCTGTGAGAACTTAGACAATTGGTCCCTAATAAGGCTTTTGTATATGCATAGATGGTGCCTTCATGGGCCGATCAACTCCTACCACAGCTTTTGATGGAACAATTTTATACTTTGCCTATACAATGTAAACACATTGAACATATGCATGAAGGAGTTTATAATTTTTGTTTGCACAGATTCTACTGTAATTTTCTTATCAAAACTAAGGTCTTCTTGTTCGAACTATAACTTGCCAAGTTTTATCACTGACTCTTTCTGTGCGGGGGGTATCTTATAAGCATTGCTTATTGACTTTTTTCATTTGTACTTGTTCTTCAAAAAGAAGTGTATCAGTGAGTACCCACAACACAGTATCCCTTACGGAAAAAAATGCACTGCCGCGAACAATTTTCGCGAACAGCTAGCGAATACTCTGTGAATATTCGGTAAACATAACCTTATATGGCTGACCAGTAATCGCGGAATGTTCGCGAGATGTTCACTTTTCACATGCAAATTAGGTCTGCGGTGAATACTTTGAGTTAACAGCCTGCGAATATTCAGCAAATATGTGACGAACATGATTCAAAACCGCAAATAAAATATGCAGCAAATATCCCGCAAACATTATGCGAATATGCGACAAACATGCATTTAAATATGTAAATTAAATATGCAGCCAATATGTGGCGAACAATAATTGCGACTATCCTGTGAACAAGCAGCAATCAATGATTTACAAAAGTCAAAGCTTGTTAAACTCTAATAGTCCAAAATCTATCCATTTTGCACTTACCTCAGCTAGCAACACCATTCGAGAACAATCAAAAGGTATCAATTCAAACATCATAGGAACAGAAAAACACATGAGAAGAGATTACATACCGTAAAAAGACTTCTCAACATGTTGTCATTTTTGCATCATGGCAATTATGACAGCCATTTAATTGAAGAGTTTTAAGGGGAGATAATTTTGAATCTATCTCCCAGTAAAAAAGATAAGATCTTTAGACTGAGAGCTATATGAGTTGAAGTTCCTTAGATGAGCACTCCGCGAATACATAAAAGTTAAAGTCACTGTAACGAATATACAGCGAACAGTATCCAGAACTAAGTTCTTATTGCGAATACCGGGCGAATAGTACCTTGTGCTTAGAGAAAGTTTAAGTTTTTGCTGCGAATATGCAGCGATTATATGACAAACTGCAAACATTCAGCGATCACTTTTAGTCAGACCAACTTTGTTCGATGGGTATTCGCGACAAGAAGTGAATATATAGCGAACGATTACTGTAAACAATGCAGTTCGCAGAATATTCGCAGCATATTCATCAGATATTCGCACAAAGACAGCTTTTCCGTAAGGGATGAGCCAAATCATTAGAAACCAGTATCTTTTATGCAAATACAAAGGCCGAGATCAGCCTGTTTGATCAATGTAATTAATATTCGCTGTTATTATACCACAAGTGAATTACGACTGATTTTTTTTATACTATCACCCGCTGCTATAGAGTTGATATGATTTTGGTGACCTTGACCTAACTTTCAAAGTCACCTCATTTCAAGGTCATCATCCTTAAAAAACTGTAAATTCGGCCTTTTCTGAGCTCTGTCTTCTGAACCAAAGGCTTATTCTGCACCAAGCTTGCATAGATACATTGTTTAGAGACAGAAAAGAATTAATTAGATTTTAATGACCTTGATCTTTATATTCACGGAAACCACAGCACTTTGTAATTTCAAAGTTTGACCAAAATTGTGTTTGTGCATGCTCTCCCTTGAAATAATTGATGGAACATTCTGACATAATAAAGAGCATTTAGCATGCTTGCCGACTCAAATTGCGGTGGGTGGACATAGTTTTCCTCTGAAAACACTAATTTAATATAAAATGGAAATATAAGTAATAAATTTAATTTTTGGTCTGTTCATAGAATCATGAACACATTGTGTCTCTTGCAAAGATAACGTGAAGCCCTTTGGCCTTCACTTAACTTTGCAAGAGACTCGATGTGTTCATGATCAGACCATCAATTGGAATTATTTGCTTAATTGATGCCTCTTGAAATCCTGTGTTGTCATTAATTGAAAACCAATCATCATTTCTATTTTCAGAGAAACAGCCAACTGAAGCAACATTCCATGGTTCCCAGTATTTAATGTATGATCTAAAGATGAGAGGGGATCCAGTTTTTAGTGAAAAAGATAAACTAACTCTCAGCTTTAAAACAACACATGCCAGTGGTCTCCTCTTTTATACAGGTGAGATTTTTTGACAGTTCAAATTTATTTCTTGTATGTGCATTACAAAGCTACCACTGTATAACTCAAGTAAAATGCCAAAATGTATCTCAACTAAAAAGTCACATGTAGAATATAACAATCCACCATGCATATAAATGTCCATGTAGGATAGAGATAGCTCACCCAAAGGGTCGGAATTTTAACCAGGGACTTGCCTTGTCCCTGGTTAAATTCCGACCCTGTGGGTGAGAATTCTCTATCCTACATGGACATGTAGGCTCATGATGGATTGTTTTTCTCCCACTTTTCCAAGGTTTTCTATTGGAATATAAAAAAGTCCAAAAAACATGAATTTTACCTTTTTACTCTTTGGATTTACATAATTTCCGAGTTCACGAGTGTTTTTAACAGGTATCAAAATGGGTGCGCACCTTGTTATTGACTGGAAAACACGATTGGAGCATTAGTTAAGTTGCAAATTGCGAAGTAAAATCCTGCTATACTCCCTGTGCCATTAGCCTCACATTGCCATATCGCCACATGGTGCACGTTTGGGGATGTCATTAACTTTATATGACGTCAGTAAGAGACGCTTAACCTTGCTTGGTGCCTTCAAGTTATTTCGGCACAATATATTGGTGACATTGGTCCTTTGAGTATATTTTTTCAGAAAAAAAAGAATATTTTACTTTGTCCATGTAAGAAAGCTGTCACATGGTCATGCAAGATAGAATTTTCTTACATGAGCCGACAGCCTATCTTACATAGGCAAAGGTGGAAGAACAATCTAGCTGAGGAACCAGCTCTCTCTTTTCATGCTCGGATCCAGAGAGGGGGACTGGGGGTCTGGAGCCCCCTGGCAAATCTCAAAGCTATAGGTTTCCTTAGGAATACTGCATGGTCCTGTAGGTTTTCTTAGGAATACTGGTCCGGACACCCTGGAAAACACAAAGTTACTCAGTCAGAAGTCAATGTTGGGCCATCATGGGCCTGCTTTAAATGGCGTTTTGCTGCCTGGCCGATGATGAAGTTCATGTGCGGATCCAGAAAGTTTAGCCAGAGGGGGTCCAACTCTGACAATGTTTTTTTTTTGCTAGTGTTTTTTTTTATATTGGTAGAGAGGATCCAAATAGCACTAATAGTGGGCCATCATTGACCCGCCAGTGAAACGCCATTTAAATGGCATTTCACTGGCGGGGCGATGATGGCCCAACATTGAATGTTTGCTTGGTAGCTTTGTGATTTCTCAGGGTTCCGGACCAGTATTGCTAAGAAACCCTATATTTTTGTGATTTTTCAGGGGGGGGGGTCCGGACCCCCTGTCCCCACCTCTGGATCCGCGCATATACTTTAGTTGTATACTGGGTTTTCTTAATAATACTGGTACTGGTATGGGCCCCAATCAAGAAGCAAATTAGACTCACCTCTGTAAAATAAAAAATAAAAGCATTGTCAGAGCTGAAACCCCCACCTTCAACCCCCCACTCCATGATGAAACTTTCTGGATCCGCTCATGCTCTTCCTTAGCGAGATGATTCCCAAACTGAAGAGGACACAAAGCACCATTTAACAAGACTGGGACCAAGCACAATTTGGCCCATATGAACTGATGGATATCTTTTTACAATCCTACCATTTCAAGAGTCTTTACAAAAATATCTTTTTATGTGTCATTAGGCAGACAGACATAGCCATATAGTCATTTTTATCCTATATGTAAAGGGGCATTCATAAATAGTGTAACAGTTCTTTGAGCATGTTAGACATGTGTTAATACTGATAAATAAGGAAATACGAGGGTTGTCCCAGTAAATCGTGGACTTTTGTTATAACGCGAGACTGTGTACCAGTAATTCTATGATATTTTAAGGATGTGTTTATATACTTATGGGGACCATTTTGTATAAATATGGGTGGAATCACAGTTTAGATAACAAATTTATGAACCTTTACTTGACGGTATGTCGGCGTGAGCGGCGCAAGTCAAAATTTTTGTAATGAAACTCTTCTAGTCCAAAAGGTAGTGTACATTCAATCAAATTTCGCTTTTGTTTTTTTAAACAATTCATTACCACATCAACTAGTAACCATGCAAGGTAAAGTGTTGAAATTTTGAAACGTTTATGGCCATTCCCATTGATTTTATAAACGATTTCCCATACCTACTACATTTTCATTTTTCAGAAAATGCTAAGGTTAGAAAAACGGTACGGCGCAAAAATTAGACTTTCAACAATTTTTAACTAATTACTCACATAAAACTGTGTTCTTTTAATGTTAAATGATTGGTAGAAGAGTCACTAGTATCCTAAAATGGATTTTGTGTAAAATTATTTTAGTAATATCACAAAGACAAGCTCATTTTCGTCAATTTAACTGAACGCATGCTATTTTTCTGTAAGTTATTTTAATGGTAAATATGTTGTCTCTTATTAAATCTAAAAGATCGCGCTTGTTTGATTGCTTAACATATCTAAACTAACTATTTAGTCTATACTGGAACCAGGGAGACTTACTCAACAAGTATATGGCACTATTTGTCACCATTTTAGCTTATTTAAAAAGAGTAGAGTCAAAACATTTGACCACCCCTCTCTGAAAATACAGCAAAATATTTCGTGACGTGCTCCGCATACGCAGAGATACCCTCAAGTAAAGGTTCATAACTTTGTTATCGAAACTGTGATTTCCTCATATTTGTAGAAAATGTGTCGTAGATGTATATCAACATATCATACAAATTTCATAGAATTCCCGATAGTCAATCTCGTTTTATAACAAAAGTCCACGATTTACTGGGACAACCCTCGTATAGTGCTGTAAAACGTGATTTCTGAATGTATATCTGTCAATATACCTCCCCATTCTAATGCGTTTCTACAGTCTCGTCACAAGTTGGAGCGTTGCAAGCCGCACAAAGCCACACAAAGGCGTACATCATCCAATTAAAAAAGACGTATTAATGACGTCAAACTATTTCTGACAGTATCCCAGGATATACTTCCCCGAAACTTTTGACGTTAATCAATCAGATGTCACGTTACACAAGCAAGTGCATTAGAATGTTGATTATAAGTTTGTTTATTTAGACAAGGTGGTATATTATTTATTTCTGGTAAATCCAGTTAATACTAGAAAAAATAAGTGAGTATGACCACAATCAAATATCCTTGACCAACCCATGGCAATGCGAGAAAGAGGCAAAGAACAGCATCATGAAGTCAAAATCATTAACATTTAAAATATATGATTGTTTTTATTTTTGCCATATCTCTTTTGATATGGCTTGGCCAAGGTAGGTTACACAGATCTTAGGAAATGCACATATTAGTATATTTTAAAACTTTTAAGTTCTGTCTATTTCTAAAAGCTCTGTTTTTCCATATTATTTTGGCTTGAAATTGTGCAAGCAAGAAAAAGAAAATAAGGCGCTATTTAAGTCATAGCAAAAAAGTGATCATGTCTTAAATTTGGCATGTTTCATGTTTTTTGAAAATTGTGTATATCCACATTAGCCAGGTGATCAGAATCCACACTGTTTTCATTTTAGTCTGTGACTTTTATGATTCTTGCAAAAGCGACTGGTCAGAAATTAGAACATATTGAATGCAAATGCATTATTAAAAAAATGACAGTGGTTAAGGAAGTTTGCTGAATATACACAGAGAAATCTCCCAAATTATGATTTTGTTTTAACTGTCGATTTCTTTTGCTCCAGTATTCAGTTTTATGTACTTTTGAAACCTCATCTTTGCTTTATCTCATTTTTATATCTTTATATGTTCTGGGAGATAATTCATTGATAAGTTAGGGATATTTAATGCAAACCAACATCTTCTGATCCACATCTGAACTAAGGGTGAGGCTGACATCGTGAAACTAGTTTAAGCCCTCCAGTAAAAAATATTTTTTACCTACAGTTCAAAGGTGGTGCCTCTTTTGTGGATCATTTTTTGCTATTTTTGTTTCGTGTTTTGTCAAGCTTTCATGTCTGCTCAATGTAGCCTTGTGGTCACCTGCTAGGAAAGGGCTAACCTCTTGGCTCTCTTATGTGTGATGTTTTATTGTCTTTTGTCACTTTCCTGTGTGGTGTCCTGGGTCGGATGTGGTACTTGATTGTATCAATCCCTGATCTTTGCCCCCTTACTTACTTAGATACAGTGTTTAAAGCAATGGCTGTATGGCATTTTTATATAAAGATGTGGAATGTTCCTGGTGTATTACAAAGCCCAAAGACATCCTGGTTAATTTGTGAAAGTCAACCATTCCGACATCTATTGCACCCTGTGCCCCCCCCCCCTCCCCCCCCCCCCCCCCCCCCCTCTGGATCGGTGCATGATTTGTTTGTTTATTTAGACGTATTATAAAACACAGTGATTTATTATATATTTCTGGTTAATCAAATCAAGTGAATACTAGAATAAATAAATGAGTATGACCAGGAAATGCCACAATCAAACACGGCAGACCAATCCATGACCAACGCGAGAAAGAGGCATAGAACAGCACCATGAAGTCATCAATATTAATCATTAACACTCTTAAAAATATATGATTGTTTTAATTTTTGCCTTTATCTACTTTTATACCCTCTTTATATGACTTGGCCAAGGTAGGTTACTCAAATCTTAAGAAATGCACATATTAGTATTTTTAAACTTATGTCTATTTCTAAAGAGTTCGGTTTTTCAAGATTATTTTGGCTTGAAAAATGCAAACGAGAAAACGAAAATATGGTGCTATTTAAGTCCTAGCAAATTTAAAGTGATCATATTTCTTAAATTTGTCCTGTATCATGTTTTTGAAAATCATGTATATCCACATTAGCCAGGTGATCAGAATCCACACTGTTTTTATTTTAGTCAGTGACTTTTATGATTCTTGCAAATTGTTATTCAAATGGACAGTGGTTAATGAAGTTTGCTGAATAAAATACAGAGAAATCTCCCAAATCAGGATTTTGTTTTAAAGCAAAGGCTGGCATTTGTATAGTGTATAGTGTATATAAAGATGTGGACTGTTCCTGGTGTATTACAAAAGCCAAAAGACATCCTGGTTAATTTGTGAAAGTCAACCATTCCTACATCTATTGCATTAGCTTAATGGAATATATAAAAGAGAAATATATACACAAAGTAATCACAGCTCTGGCAAATATAATCATATTATGTGGGTGGTGGAGATGGCAATTTATGTGTTGGTATATTGTATGTATTTTCTAACTTTGTAGTCGGTCTAACTAAGAAGAGAGATGATTGATTGGATTATTTTTTTTCTTTCTGTAAATGTAATATGTTGAACTCTTAAAGCGCCAATCACTGCAGCAGACGACAAATTTTGTGACATCTTCCCTAATTTTCGAACGAAATAAGGAATGATATTTCATGAGAAACGTCTGCCAGCAGACAATTCTCATGAAATATCATGCCTTATTTGTTATTTTTGAAAAGCAGCAAAATTTGAAATTGTCGTCTGCTGCAAATTATAGGTGGCGCTTTATGTGTTTAATATTTCTCTTCTGTCTGGTGCCATTGGTTGGTTATGATTTATGATTGTGATGCTTGTTTGACATATTTAATAAGTTTATGAAAAAGATGTGAAACTTTGTTAAACTCTCAGTAACTTGATTTTGTCAGATGAACAATAATCAAGACTGCAATTGTGGATTTATCACCTGATTTCTTCCAAATTTCATATATATGGACTCTCACCCTTGTTTTAATATTGGTTTTGTCCCATAAATGATAACCAAGGTGCTCTCCAAAATGGCAAATGCCTGTCCCTTTGCACTTGTGGACACTAGCATTTAATGTCCTGGCCAGGTTTTTTCCAATTACTTTCATCATACTCTCCTATTAGTTCAAATATGTTTTTTATTTATGAATGATAACCAAGATGGCTGTTGAATTGGCAACCACCTGTCAGCTTGCACTTGTGGACACTCTTAGTTTTTTGTCACCTGATTGCTTTCAAAGTAAGGAAGAAGGCAAAGATCAGATTGTATTGATTCCTGATCTTTGCCCTCTTTCTTACTTTAATGATGCCTTGTTTTTCCACTTGTAAATTAATTTTGGTTGACAAAGTACCTGTTTAGGGGTTTCCAGTATATAAAGGGTTAACAAAAGATGAAGGAGCTTTGTAAAGGTAATGTGACTTGAACTGGCTTCCACAAATCAAATGGATGTAACTCTAAAAACTCAGGTATAAGTAATAGATATAAAAATGTATGTGGAGATCATCCACTAGCTTAAGCGAGTGGATGATCTCTCGTACAGGTGGACAAACTATATCACCTACATCAGTGTAGACCTCAAACATTAAGAGAAATTTCATGCGAAAATTGGTAAGGGTAGTATAAGGATTAATAAAATTAGGAGTTTTCCTTACAGGTGAAGGAAATGATTATATGACAGTTTCCTTGAAAAATGGGAATATTCATGTTGCCATGGACTTAGGAACAGGTTCCTACAATGATTTGGTCAGCCCTAACGGTTATAACCTTGATGACGGACAATGGCATACCATAGAAGTCTCAAGAGACTCAAGAAAGGTGAGTTATGGAAGTGTTGTGGGCATTTTGTTTTTTCTAGATGTGCACTTTGTAGATGTGTTTATCACATAATGCACCATGGTAATCAGAGATCCAGATGAAGTGGTGAGTTGCATAGCTGAAGATAAAGATATTTTCTTACCCATCAGATTTAACATAGTATGTTTTGGGTTGAGAAATAAAAAAAAAGTTTTTAATTAGGCCAGAATTTGTTTATTGGTTGATTTACGGGAATTTTTTTCTGACTTAGGGTCGGGGGAATGAAGAAAAAAAAAAGTCAAATGACCAGTTGTCTGGTCATTTTGAGGTTCTGTCTGTGTATTTTTGAGAGTGACACTGTTAAAAGTGATTGTCCTATCCAGATTTTTATGAAAATGATGAACTATTTAAAGGTTTAATATAGACTGTTGGTTTACCTTACTAAACTCCAGCTGTTAAGTTTTTAGAACTAATTTTTCGCAATATTTCTTTTTTGTCTTCTCTTACAAGACACGTGGCCATGTATACAGCTCTTGAGTGCGGAGTGCCATGCTCCATGCCAGTGAAAATATATAAAAAAAATTAATGAAACAGATAATTTTAAGAGAGGGCAAATAAAATAAAATATAATTTTAGAATTTTTTTTTCTACTTTCCGAAAAATTACAGTTGGAGTGTTTGTAAATCAACTAATAAAAAAATCTGGCCTTATTGAAAACTAGTTGGTGTATCTTCATGATGCTTCCATTGAGCAACATGACAATAATTTCCAAGAAAAAAGATGTTTTTATTCCATTTCGTTTGAAAAAAGGCATGAAATAATTTTTATCCACCTATATTCATCACTTTGTCTGGAACAATGGTTTTCTTTCAATCAGTTTGTTTTAGAATGCTTAGATTCTATTAAAATACTAATTAACCCTTACCATGCTGAACCTTTTAAAACTTTCTACATCCAAATCAAGCTGCCTTATGGGAAACCACTGATCCAGGGGCAGATCCAGGATTTCTGGAAAGGGGGGGGGGGGTTCACTTTGCTGATTTTAACTCATTTTTCTTAAATATCCCATGAAAATGAAATAATTTGGTCTCAGTGAGACCAAATTATTTCATTTTCATAGGATATTTAAAAAGGGGAGGGGGGTTCTAGTGAACCCCCTCTGGATACCCCACTGTGATCAGGATCAACTGTTACACTTTTTTTCCACTGTGAAAACATACTAGAATTCTATGACTTAATTTGATACATTGGGCAGGAGTGTAGTACATTAAAAGATCTGGCATGTTAAGGGTTAAGTGCTTGTTTCTAATGAGTTATTATTATATTTCTAATCAGTTATTATTATATTACTTGTAAGATATACTTTTATATTTACAGATTTATTGTTCCATGGGTAGACATAACAAACTGGTCTGAATCTGTTAATTCCTTAGCCTTATACATGAATATTATTAAATCTTTTAATCTGGATTAACTTTCCCATCCAGTTTGAATCAATAAAGATTGGAAAGTCATTAATATTTTCATATTGGTCACAAGTAAAAAAAAAAAGAAAAACATCATAAATTACAGTTTACAGCGTTTGTGTTTAACATCCCACCAACATCTATGATCATATGGAGATTGGGCCAGGGCTTATAGTTTCATTTGATTGACTAGAAGAAGCCAGGGATAGAACTTGCCGGGATTCCGCCATCCCTGGTTTACAAGGTGAGCGGTGTATCCACCACACCACTGTGGCTCAAAATAGTGTCAGGGTTCGCACATGCTTGAAAAGTACTTGAATATACAAGACTGTCTTGAAAAGTCCTTGAAAACGAAATTTGCCTTAAAAAACACTCAAAGGCCTTTAAAAGTCCTAGAATTTTACCATTTGCAAGAGGATTCAACATTGTTTTTGAAGGCCTAAATCAGTATAAAATTGTGGTGCTTTTATTTGATGCAGCATATGCTGCACCAAATAAAGGCACCATAATTTTACACTGATTTTCTAAAATTTATATCTTTAGTAATGGACTCTAGCATTTCAGAAGTACAATTTTAACAATTTAACATGTAAATCAGTAATTTTCATAAGTTTTCAGTCCTTCAAAACAGTAGGAAAGTCTTTTAGAAGTCCTTGAAAAGTCCTTGAATTTTACATGAACTTGCCTGTATGAACCCTGAGTGTTATATGATTTGATTTTATCTTGGCTTCATAAACAGTGTAGATCAAGATAAGATGCATCAATTTACCAGTTTACAGCTTGTTTTAGATAAAATAGATATACATAAACGGGAAAGATTCTTTATGAAGTAGGTATAAGTCAGCTCCCTCTTAACAAATGTATGTCATTTGCACCCATTGGCGTAGCACCCATTATGCAGGTTACACACGTGCTTAATAAAATAGTAACATTCAAGGGAGGTCACTTAATGTGATAAAAGTGAGTTTCCATACTATAAAGGAAAGAATTCACTCCCTCTTTGAAAAGGGACGCATTTGAGGAGAATCATTGCTTGATCCAGTAGTCTCCCTTTGATGTGTGTAACTTTTTCAGCGTTCTGGCTACGCCCTTGGCACCGCATCATGACTAGTTTGACTGAAAGAAGTTTGCTGGATGATTCAGTGGGACAAAGATTAAGGGGTTAAAATCGTTGTTCGCATGTAATCGGGACTACTGTTTCGCTCTTTGATTTAATAACACAGGGAAAAAGATCACCTATTATCAGCAGGCTTAATGGCAGATCCATTAGTTGCCAAGAACAATGGTTCTATGAATATTAAATATTGAACAGAAAGACCAATTGCAGACTCCAAGAAATTGGATTCACAAGTCTAGATAACAGGAATAATCTGATATTAACTGTTTCCTTGCTAGCGGCAAGGCAAGAACTATCTTGCATATTATTTTCTAAAGCATTTATTTAAACGATTCTCTTCGTTGCTTTTTTGAACTGATAGGTAATACAGAGTGCTTGTTTCACCAGGACTGGCATACCAGCAGGCCCCGAGGTTTTAAAACAAAATTGATTGTGCTCATAAATGTTAAAATGCCAACAATTGTTGGCATTTTAACATTTATTAGCATGATAAATACAACCTCTGAGAGACTTAAAGCAAGAAACTTCTTTATTTGTCAGCATTTAAGTTTTTATGAGCAGTTGAAATATCGTGCTGAGTTGAGATGAGCATGAAAAAAGTTTTATAACCTCGGGGCCAGGCCTTTACTTTCATGCAAAACAATGAATTATGCACATATGTGTCTTTGTTGACGAAAAGTTGTGAAAAACAACTTTGTTTCAAATTGGTTCTGAGAACCTAGTGGAAACTTTTTCCATTGGGCCATGTGCACAGAGTAATCATTTTTATACAGAATACCATTGTGATATTTATCTGTTACAGCTTAATACTTCAAATTTATGCATAAAAGCCACATTCTATTTTACTGGCCTTTGAAGCCATCTTGAAGGTTCCCGGATGTGCCATTGGAACAATATAACATTACCTTATTTTGGAACTTGTTCCCCTGTTTACCATACTTTGAGAGCAATAAGGTTTAGGGATAGTACAGTAAAACCTGTGTAAAACAGCCACTTTCAAAAAGGCAGAAAATTGGTTTTCAAGACCAATTTTGCTTAATGCAGGGCAAAAGTATTGCAGAATGCTCCAATGGGAGCATTCTGCATTACTTTCGACCTTCATTAAGCTACTATTTGTCATTAAGGTCTTTGTTTTGTCTATTTTTAGAGGCCGTTTTACACAGGTTTTACTGTAAATGTATTTCACTTTCCTAAGATCCCTTTATAGATGGATCAAATTTGTCAACAGCTGCTTTAATTCATACACCTGAATTATCTAGAGAAATGTTGGAAACTGTACAGGGATGTATGATTTAATAATGGGAAATTCAAGTGAAAATTATTTCCTGATTTGTCTGGGATCTATAATGATTTCATCAGCATTATCTTTCTTTACTGCTTTAAAGGCCTTATTTTGCAAGTCAAGTCTGTCTGTCTACCGCCTCCCCCTTACCTACCTGTTCATCCATCTGTCTGTCAATCCATCAGAATGTGTCTGTCTGTATGTCTGTCTGTCTGCTGTAACTTCACCAAAGATGTTCTGGTCACAGTGAACACAAAGCCCTAATTACACCACAATATTTACCACACATAATAGACTTTATACCTTCTAAAGATAGGATGGAGCTACCACATATCCCATAGTTACCACATATAATCAACATCTAAGCTTTCAACTTCAGGATGGAGCATTTGACATATTTACCACCCCTATTAGACATAACCTGACTGCAGGATGGAATTGTCACATTTGACATAGTTACCACACATATTAGACATAACCTACTGACTGCAGAATGGAATAACCACATTTGACATCAAAGACATTACCTGCTGACTGCATGATAGAATAACCACATTTGACATGTTTACCACACATCAAAGACATGACCTTCTGACAGCAGGATGGAATAACTGCATTTGCTAGAGCAGGATGGAATAACTGCAGTTGCTAGAGCATGTGCAATAAATATGGGAGATGCGGTAATTGCATCTGTGCAGTCAGAAGGTTACAGAATTCTCTCTAACCTGATAAACCCTGGGAGGTTTCTGATGAAAATCAATAAGCAGCTGATCAGGTTGGGAGAATAATCTTTTATAAAATTCCTTCACATGATAGTCTGTGTTCTTGTAATGGTGGCATTTGATAGCCTATTGTATTTCTTAATCTAGCTCTGCTGTAGGAAAACTAATACTTTAAGCAATATTAATTATTTACATGCTCACAGTGAGCGATTTGTCATAAAGCTATATTTCTTAACTATTTATCTACCAGTGTCGCCTTTTGTTGTCTGCTGTAAACCTTTGCAAACCATGGGTGGATCCAGAGAGGGGGACAGGGGGTGCGGACCCCCTTGAAAAATCATAAAAATGTAGCGTTTCTTAGCAACATTTTGAAAAATCTTAAAGCTACCATGTCAGATTCAATGTTGGGCCCTTATGGGCACGCCAGCGAAATGCCATTTAAATGGCGTTTTGCTGGTAGGCCGATGATGGCCCACTCTTATTGGTATTTGGATCCTCTCTCCCTCATTATCTAAAAAAAACCCCAAAAAAACAACGTTTTCAGAGTTGGTTGACCCCCTCTTGCAAAAATTTCTGGATCCGCACATCCAGACAGTTTGGATTCAGATCAGATCAGACATTTTGCCTTGTGATATATATGCTGCATTATGCTGCATTTCATTAGGGTCTTCACTGTTCACCATAGCATACATTTAGGAGTCGCTAATATTACAAAGGGTTAAAAGAAGTTTGATCCCTATATCATGTAGACAGAAGTTTGATAAGCTGAGGTTTGATAACTACTGACATTATAGCATTGCACAGTGAGCTCAAAGAGATCCATTTCCATAATGAACTAAGAAAAAAAATCCCAGCAATCACCTAATTACGGTTATCTGCATTTGAGATAAATTTGTGGAACACCAGAAAAATAGTTTTTTGTTACTCATAATTATTGTTAACTAAAGACCTGCTACCAGTAATGTTCGGACCAGCCTGCACATCTGCATGACCTTGCTTGAGAATTCACTGCTACCATACACAAACAATGGAAGTATGGTAAAAACCTTTTATTTTCAAAATTCAATAAAGCCTCTCAGATAGCATTTTACAAGAATTTATGGCACAGTCACTCAGGGTTCGCATAGGCTTGAAAAGTACTTGAATTTAGAGGGCTTTCTTAAAAAAGTCCTTGAAACTTAAATCTGCCTTGAAAAGCTTGAAAATCACTCGAAAGCCTTGAAAAGTCCTTGAATTGTACTATTTTCTGTAGGACTTAGCACTGTTGATAGAGAACTAAATCAGTATAAAATTGTTGTGCCTTTATTTGGTGCAGCATATACCTGTATGAACCCTGCCACTAAATCTGACATCAGAGAAATCCATTATATACCAAAGGCTCCATTGTCCATAAGAGACTGTCCATTCATCAACATTTTCAGGCTTCTTCTCTGAAACCACCTGGATGATTTCATGTGGCTCCTTGTGATTGGTAAATGGTCCAAGAAGCAAACAATTTCTAGCCACTATCAGCCCACCAGAGAAATGCCATTATAAGCTTACGCTTGGGTCCTTGTTACATAACCGTAAGCTGACTGCCAAGTAGAACAGAACAGAACACCTTGAAGTTTTGTATACAGTGTTATGGAATTCGGGAAGCTAATGACCCAAATGGGTAATGATGCGTCTTTAAGCTTTAACTCGACATCATCATAAGGGAATTAGGGCCCCCACAAAGTTAATTCAAATGGAGTTTCTACTTTACGCCATGATCAAATTTCAATCAAAAGGCATTAATTATGGGAAAATTCTTAAAAAGTTGATTTTTCACCTGTACTGACCTGCCAGCAAAGAGTGATAGTGGCGTCATGTTTTGTTTACAAGTTATCAGGGACTTATAATCGATAGATCACTTGTGTATTAATCCTATCCACAGGATAGGATTAATACACAAGTGATCTATTGATTCGAGTTAGATCAAGTGGGATGTACAAGTAAATATTTTACTTAACAATTGTAAACAAATATTACATAACTGTCACTCTTGGTTGGCACGTCAGTAGATCTAGCTTAAATTAGTATTAATTGGTGTGTGATAGGCATAATCAAATGAGTAGTTGAAAATGATAGGTACCAGAAATTCAAGTCCCTGAGATTACCAGTAGACTAACTGGCCAGGGGATTTTCTGCCCTTCTCCAGGGGCCGAATTTCCGCCCCATTCCCAATCGAAAATAGCCACCTGTTTTGCAAATACCATGTCTGTTTTTCCCAATTACGAAAAGAAAAAAAAAAAAAAAAAAAATTTCTTTTACATTTTTAGAGACCACTACAATCTAAAATAACTTGATTTGGAGGTAAAATTTTGCTACCCTTGTTATGTTCTATATGGTAAATTTCTCCCAATTTTGATGTTAAGTCGGTCATTTTTTCCCAATTTTGGCCAGGGACCTTTTTCCCAAAATTGCTGGAAAAAACCCTGCTGGCATCCCTTAAAATGATTAACAGACCAACCAGACTTATTAAAACAATTTAGATAGAAGCTTTATTGTACATATACTTTATTCTAGTCACATGTTCTTATAGAAGAAAACTTGCCTCTATAGGACCTGTTAAACTGCTGCTGAGTGGGAGGGAAATTGTCATTGAAGTCATTCTTTCATGTAATAAGTTCAGTTTGATGGAAAGATCTTTCCATGATTGTCTGCTGATGTGAGTAAAATAAAAATAAGGTCAGCAAGTGCATAACATGCATTGTACTGAATTTTGCTCAGATATAAAGTGCAAATGCTGTTCAACAATGGTAAAGTTTCTATCTAAATCTTTTGTTTTTTCAATGTTTTCAACATGTTTTTGGGCTGCTTGCATCCATATGATATCAATTTCCCTTCCTCAGTTTAAACCAATCAGAAATAGACAGATATTTGCATATTAGAGTACCTGCTAAAATATGAAAAATCTCATTGGTTAATTACCAGACTGCCCATACAAACTCATTCTGAAGGTGCTAAAATTGCATTGTTTTTATCATCGCGGTCAAAATGTCTCTCAAT
Organism: Loripinus fragilis; assembly: GCA_964019695.1. Taxonomy (NCBI): domain Eukaryota; kingdom Metazoa; phylum Mollusca; class Bivalvia; order Lucinida; family Lucinidae; genus Loripinus; species Loripinus fragilis. The sequence goes on from OZ026514.1 coordinate 91,187,435, forward strand.
ATAAGATAATGCTTTTTCTTTGTGGCAGACTAGAAGCTGAGTATACCTAGTACAGTATTGTGTCTTACCGCACAAATGTCTTTGATTAGATACACAACAAACAGTGGAATGACACTGGGGTAGGGTTTTGAAGAGGGAACAAATTTTGTCACTGATATTACAAACAGGCTCTTTGAGTTTTCAGACTAAGTATGCTGGGTAATTATGCATGCTTTTTGTCGTCAGCTGATTATTCTCAAAATAAACGTTTTCAAAAAATTCTTTCAGGAAAACCATCCAAGTGTCATACAGTATGAATCCAGATCAGGCCCAACGTCTCTTTGGGCCTGATCTGGGTACAAACTGTCTGCAAAGATCATCAGCAGACGACACTAGCAGGTAAAGGGAAACAGAGGCGAGCTCAACAATGCAAGCGTTCGCTGGCGCTCTGGTACCTATCTTTACTCGTAATGTGTAAAGCCTGGGATCAGTACAACGAGTGCCTGAGAGCGCTTGCATCATTTAACTCGCCTCTGGTTTATCTGGATACGAGTTCTTAAGAGTTGACTCTATCTTGTTTCTGTTATGCAAAATAAAATTTGCCCGGCTTTGGGTTGTGCAGCTATCTCTTCTTTTCCTCTAAGATGTGTTAGATATTCGGGATTACCGAGAACCCTCTCTGACATATCAGAGCTCAATCGGAATAAGGCGAAAAACTTGCACTGAGTATTAATGAAGCAAGAAAATACCATTTACGTCTTTGCATACACAAGATAACAACGGATGACAATTTCGCAATGAAGTTTCTTTTCTCTGGGAAACTCATATGACTGTAGTATTTACCTTAATTATTGAGACAGCTGATCTCCCAAATTTTAGAACAAGTCACTAAATGATGCCAGAGCTGCAAACAGTGTAGACCTATGATCTGAATCAGGCCTGAAGGTTAGAATATAAACCCTGGTATACTGGTTTGATACAATAAACTTGGGAGAGTCCATTACTACATACAGTCGAACTTTGGTCGCTCGAACTCGCCTGTCTCGAACACCTGGGATAGCTTGAACTCGTTCGTCGGTCCCAGCAATTTCCCTATACATTTAATGTTAAAATACACCCCAGGCTCGAAGAGAGATGGCTCGAACTCTCGAACTCAAAGCACGGTCCGCAGGGCGATTTTTCATGTAAAAACGCTATGATGGCTCGAACCAAATATTTCTTTACATGAATCAGTAACACACTTGATTTAAGTTCATTATTATTTCCATAAGCGCTCCGTGACAATGATGATTTCACCCTTGGGTTACCTAACTGGCGAGCGGAATGTGTGAAGCAATTAGCGGCAATTTACCAGATCAAAGATTTGAGTAAGTTCTCACTTGTCACCACTTAGTAGGGCGGCCGAAAATGATTAAAGACAATTATTGAGATGTTTTGTAATCAAGGATTCGCGTGTCAAAATGAGTAAGACATGCCTGGCTGGATAGAGAAAGGCATCGGATTGTGCGGCGGTACAGTCTGATCCGCGTCTTTGCTGTAAACATCCTGAGGAGTTTGTCATTTTTTTCATGTTATTTTCGTTGTTATTAATTGAAACTTGCACATTGCGAATAAATAATATGAAACAAACTTGTTTTTTTTCTTTTATTGTTCTAAAGGAAACGATAAACAACCGAACATAAACTGTAAGGACACATAAACAGGAACATTCACCTTGTAGAAGAAAAACAGTTAAGCTTACTCGACAGCAAATGCATTGAGCAGCCTGCGAATATGCGTATGCTGATAATTGTATTTACTTTCAACAGGTTCATATGCTTACACATGCGGCTTATCATTTTAACTCTAGCGTGCAAAGGGTTTTTGCTCAGTGACAGATGTCACATGCGCTTTTTAACTTTGGTCGATAAAAAACGTGATGTCCCTGATGACATAAAGTACACATGAACCAACTTGAAAATATCGCTCGAACACATTGATGGGTCGAACTCGCACCGACGGTCCCGACGAGTTCGAGCCAACGAAGTTCGACTGTACTAATGGATTCTTCCTTCTTGTTTGATACAATAAACTCGGGATAGTCCATTACTACATACTAATGGATTCTTCCTTCTAGCTTGATACAATAAACTCGGGATAGTCCATTACTACATACAAATGGATTCTTCCTTCTGGTTTGAGACAAGAAACTTGGGATAGTCCATTGTACATATCTAGGGGTGTCAGGCTATAATTTCAAAAAATATTGTATTTTGTTTGAAGATTTTTTTACCTTTACAAACAGTGTAGACCCTGATGTAACAGTGTAGACCCTGATGAAATGTAGCATCTGGGTCTTCACTGTTTGTAAAAGTACCTGTTTAGGGGTTTCCCCGAATACAAAGGGTTAAGGGCTGATATAAGTAAACTGTGTCCAATTCTGCCTAGGATGACCCTGGTCAAATATGGTATCTCATCAGGTCTGCACTGTTTGCTATTGAAGGTGCCATATTCAACAATAGAGTAAATGCTAACTATGATTTGGATCAACTTTAAGTGGTAGCACAAAAGTGTTTCACTTGCTTCTCTAGTGAGACTAGAATGATGTCTTAAGTGGGACTAGATTTCTCCAGTGAGACTAGATATCTACAGTGGGGCAAGCATGTCGCTGGTTGGACTATGTCAGCAGTGGGACTAGATACATCTCCAGTGGCGTTGGATACAAATGCATCTCTAATGGCACTAGAATGATGCCTCTAGTATGATTGAACAACTGGCCATACAGAATTGAAAGCCTTCTTGCACTGATGGTGGCCCTACCCTCTGTCAAGTCACTCTATGAAAAAATTAAGCTCCTCTGAGAGCAATAGAGTGAAAATTGTCATTTTTTCTGGTGATCAGATATATATATATATATTCTGGTGGTGGTACAGGGTTGTAACAAGCCTGTAATTTTTATTTAGACAAGGATGCTTCTTCAATAAGTGCAGACTATTTTTTTAAGCCAATAAATCTTCGTTTTAATGAAGTTTCTCGTGATCTTGTTAGTCGCCTCATTTCTGTCTTACAGAAGATTAAATTCTTTCTTTCGAGAAACTTTAGATGGTAGATTCTATAGTTGCTGAAGAGCTGTCACGCCAAAAAAGTCATTGTTTTTGCACATAAATCGAGGTCATGGTCATTTTATCTGCAGCAGTTTTGTGAAGATTATCTATTTCTTCAATAACTGCAAATTTTCGATTTAGTCCTGCTTCACTGTGGGTTACCACAGGTTTACCCAAAGCATATACATATTTCACCCAACCAATGAACTGGCAGGAATCTTCTGAGGTCTTTGTGGAGGTTTTTGTGCTCTATGCAATTTATGTATTTTTTCTGACTATCTCTCCTAAAATAGTTATTAAAGCATGCTTTTTAATTATTTTTTTAATTGTTTATTACGTGTTAGGTTTTAAAATCACATTCTATAATTTTTTTAGTTATATCACAAATGTTACATGCAGTTATCTTACCATTCTGTGTTTCAGGACAGGCATCTAAGCACTACCTTAACCCTTGTCACATTTCTTGAGTGAAAAATTGTTAATATTTTCTTACCCATCAGTTTTATCATATGTTATGGGTGCTGACAGACGGTTCTTTTGAGTACCCACAACATATGTTTTGGTTAAGAAATAAAAAAAATATTTTTTGGTACGCACTCTCAACTAAAGGCCTGTAGCATGTTATGTTTAGATAAACACAATTCTTGAGCGAAATAATTGTTAATATTTTCTTACCCATCAGTTTTATCATATGTTATGAATGCTCAAAAGAAACGTCTCATTGAGACGGTTCTTTTGAGTAGAGGCTTAACATAATAAGAGTATAGTGACGTCACTAATTATAACTGTAATCGGAGAGGTCTATTGTCAATAAAAGGTAATCCCGCATTTAGACAGGAAAACAAACGAGGATATTGGTAGTTATATCCTTATTAATGCATTAAAGCTATCATTGGGTGTCACAGACCAGTAGTCCAGTGGTTAAGTAGCAATATTTACATATTCGAACCTATATTTTTTTTCTGAGGGTTCGAATCGCTGAGTTTTTCTTTTTTTTTTTTTTCTTTTTCTTACTCCTTCAGTTGGCAGCTTGAATTACCTTGCGCTGTAACAAACAGTGGCGGATCCAGAAGGGGTTCAGAACAGATTATTTCATTTTTATAGGGATATTTAAGAAAAATGAGAGATCATCTGCAAATCGACCCCCTCCCTAATTTATCTGAATCCCCTCTCCTGGAGTCGTGGATCCGCCTTTGAACAAAAAGCTGTACATTGTGTATGTGGGTAGTTCAGGCTTTACAGGAAAACCAGTGAAGAGCGAGGGTTTTAACGACCCACGAGGGGTCTAGCAGATGTTAATGTATCAGAAAACCATGTTTGATCGTTATTATTGCATAAAGTCATTTTGTCACTTGAAAACTTTGGAAAAACGCTTCGAAAAGTTCATTTTTGTATTACTATAATGGCGCGCAAAAGCATGAAGGATTCGTATGTTTTGAAAAGCCTGTTCCAGAGCAAAGACTTACGTCATCCTAACATCACTGAATTACGTTCATTTCTAGATACGCTACTGTTGATGACGTCAATTTTTGTGACGGCCTAGAATGTGTATATGTCAAGTACAAAAGCCGTGCATCAACAGCATGTGAATTGCCTGGTTAATACATGGGTTTTCGCCGGTTAAAACATGGGTGTTAATAGCGTGCGACACGGGTTTTTATGCAATAATTAAAGTTAAAATGAGTCTTCATCAACATCCACACAGTAGGTTGTGTAACTCTCTGGTGAGTTTGCTTATTTCCGCAGGTTCACACGATCCTTTGATGCTCAGTAGTATTGCGATAAAAATCAAAATCTCACTGTGCTGGCATTTATTTTATGAACTTTTTATATCATGCATATATTGAAATAAAAAACTATTCGTAAAAAAGATTTTAAAATATAAAAATTGAAAAAATAAAATATTAAAAAGTATAAATAAAAATACACAAATTAAGAAAATATCTAGAATAAGAAAATACACAATGGAAACAAATAAAAAGATAGATAATATCCATAAGCCTATAAAATGCTAAACAATGGGATTCCAACCCGTAACTTTTTACGTAGCTCACGTGCATATTATTTAAGTTGCCTTTCTACCTACTGAGCCACGGAGGCTTTACATGCAATGATCATTATTTATCGCTAAATCCGTACAATTGTTTTACCTGCAGTGTTAATATTTTTTTCTGAATGAACTTGAATAAATGAATAACGGTTTTAAGCTGCTACACCTGTTTTCTATTGGACTCTATCCATGACGGACAATACTCTTACTGTGTGAGTTCTATACCCACAACATATGTTTTGGTAGTGAAATAAGAAAATTATTTTTTGATATACACTCTTAACTGAAGGCCTGTAGCATGTTATGTTTTGCCACCACCAATTCAGCTGTACAATTTCGTTATTAACTCTGCAACCAATGGTGTGATTGAAAACATTGTGGATCCTGATCAGATGGCTTCATCAGAAGCCAGCTGATCTGGATCTACAGTGTTTTCTAAAAAGGATAAATTCGGGTTCTGCAGGCGAAAGGTAAAGATGACTGTAACTGGCATCTGCCAAACTTGAAACAAAGGTAGGTAGAAAATAATCTCTTAAAAAATTTGTGTCTGAAGTTAGCCCCACTATTGCAATCATTAGAAAAAAATAGTTATTGAGCCAGTTCCTACGGTCCAACTAAACTTGTAATTTTTGAAAAACAGTTCCTATCAAATTGTCAAGCATGCTTTTAAAATATGGTATTTATTCTAATAAACACATCACTCCCTGAGCATGTTTGAATAAAAACGAGTGCATTTACTCTTTCTGAGTATGTCCATGGCATGTTTATTTTTTCCACAGCACTGAATGGTGTAATTTGAAAGGGTTTGAGCTGAATCAAGAGGATGATATTCTGTTACCCCTTTCAGATCAATGGAATTTTCCATAAAATGTCCTATAATAAATTCAGGATGGTCCATTGTATATATAATGAGGGGTTACAGGTTATAATTTCCAAAAATATTGTATGTCTTACTCAAAAATGCTGCATTATCTTATTTAGCATAAGTTGCTTTTCTTAAACCTTATTATAGTGTTTCCAGGACTTCGGTGACCCCCGTTATTTGCTAATTTTTCTTTAATGGTGATTTTAATTGAAAAATAAATTAGAGAAATGAATTAAGATATAGACCGCGTAATTGAATTAATTTTTTCCACATAAATGTGAGTTTTTGTATAGGCTGGAATTAGATGGAATTTTGGTGTGTTTTTGCCGCTCCTCTTTGAATTAGTCCCCAAGTGAACCTACGATATAAATAAAACATTGCTTATACCGGTCAGTGGAGGTAATTCGTCAGTCCTACAGATAAGAGTGCGTAACAGAAAATTATTTTTCCTATTTCTCAACCAAAAAATATTTGCAAAAAATATTTGGTGTGTACTCAAAACAACCGTCTCGATGAAATGGTTCTTTTGAGCACCCAAAACACGTGTTTAAACGGATGAGGACAGTCGCAGCTTCACGCTAAAATTGCTTAACTGGACCAATCTTTGCGCTTTAGGCTATGATTCACTGCTTATAGTGACTTATAAACTTCACCGATGCGTTGAAATGGCCTGTGTTATTGTCTAAACCTTAAATGCTGGGTTGTTGTTGTCCTCTGCTGAATTTTCTTTCGAGATATTTTTTTCTAAAAATATGTCTTTCAGGAATACAAGTAGTTTTTCAAGCAGTATGGATCCAGATAATGCCCAACATTTAAGCCTGAATTTGGCTTCGGCTGTTGACAAAGTTTATCAGGGAAATATCTTAAGCAGGCAAATATTTGATGCTCTTGAAGTTTAATGTATATGCCTCATTCGCTATTTCTCGTCAACTCTCTTATATGCTTGAATTGTCGTCAACTAATGTCGTCTGCTGATAACCTTTGCAAACAATTTAGACCCAGATCAGACCCGACGGACATGATCTGGATCCAAACTGCTTGAAACTCTACTGATATTACTGCATAAAATAGAACAAAAACAACAACATCAAAAAAAACTGAAAAAAATCAGCAGACGACAAAACCATGGCAAATTACCTCGTAGGCAAAAAGAGTCGATGAATTGAAATGTAAGGTGCTACATGTACATGCAGGCTTCATGCTTAAGCCTTATATTTGCCTGCTTTCAATACGGCACGGTTTAGGGCCCATATAGACTTTTACATTGCGTGTGTGCGTGCGTGTGTGTGTCAAAGTGACGACGAGTGAGGTTTGCGGAATAGATTTTCGTTGTATCAGCGGATATATAGTAGTTTCAAAGATGCATAGTAATGAGGCAATTCTATTTTTCTTATAAACAGGTACAGTAGGTAAATCATGACTATTCACTAGAAATGCAATAATCCTTGGTAGGTTCAGTATAACTGTAAACAGAGACTACCTGCACGCCCAAAATCAAGGTAAACTTGCCAGTGTTTGTTTACAACAATTCTCATCTATCTTTATATCCATTATAGATATTCCTGTAGGCTAGTATATATCATCATAGTAATGCAAATATACCATGTGTATCTATAGGGGTGCACATGGGTATATTCATAGGGGAAAACAACTAAGTTATTCTTTTGTACAGGGGATTTGGGCTTCATTTACAAATAAGGGCGTCTCCTAAAAATAAGTTTTAGTTACGCGGTGTGCATTTAAATCCACATGCTAAGGGCCGTTCTTCTAGGTTCAATTTAAAGCTGTTTAAAAAAAGAAAAACGGGGGTCACTTATAACCTGGAAACATATTAATATGTATATATATGTATTATGATTTGTTTAACAAATACAATGAATACTCTGGAAAAAATGATTCCTTAGAGATCATTGTTTTTTGCCTACAAAATTTTAAGTCAGCAGACTCCGTTTTATTGAATCTGTTCATGAGAATTAATAGAAAGAGCTACACACAAAATGGTCTGAACTCTACTGACTTTTACCTGAAAGCTTGCACAAATGCAGCAGTACAGATAAGCAGCGTATCTGCGTAAATAAGCGATTAAAATCATGCAAAAAGCAATTAAAATTAAATGCATGCGTACCAAAAAGCATTTCTTTTGAGCGGTATGCAATTACATGCGATCTCATTGCGTACCATTTAGTCCATTTCTTTTCCATTTGGGTAATACATAAATGCCAGTCGGGTATTGTTTTTTTTTACAAGCATGTGCACAGTAAAACTCCAGTTTTGTGAATAAAATATTGATGACCCGTCAAGTATTTAGCGGAAAAAACATGGAAGTGAAACTGGCAATGTGTATCCGAGCAATAAATATCAATAAGGGGACAAGATTAGCTTCAGAGGTATGATAAAATCAGATAGTTTGATGCTCTAGAAAGGCAAATGGTGTGAGTGAATAAATATATGCAGGCAAATTCCCGATGGCTACGTTGAATAAGAAAAACGTGGCGGACATTATTTGTAACCACAAAAAATGTGGGGTAAAATATAAAAATGTGCAATTGATATTGCAAGTACGCAATTGAGAATAATCAGGATGCATAAATACCCAATTGACCGAAAAGTTTATCTGGAGCTCTGCAAATGTACATAAACATTCATATGGATTGTTTAGCTTAATAAATTTGCTAAATTTAAATGTTACTTGGACTAATAGGGCACATGGCTGTGATGAATTGCATAAATAGTTGGTGATCGTTTATTTGTATGCCAAATTTCATGTCATACATTACTCTATACTTTATTTGAATTGTCAAATAAAGTGTCATTGAAGAACATATCATCCAGAATATATATCATTCTTTCTCATAGATACAAAGCAGTGTTTATTAATTGTTAGTAATGTTATTAGTAATGATGAGACTGTTTAACGAAATGATTCTTGATTATTCCAAGTATGTAAACTAGGGTAACCTGATTCTGATAATTCCAGAACCTGCTCAATTCTAAATCAACCTATCTTGGAATAACTTGATTATTGATAACTTCAATACCTACTCAAGTATAAGTAAACTTTAGATAACTTGATTCGCGATAACTCCAGTTACTGCTCAAGTCTAAGTAAGATTGGGATACCTTGATTTCTGATAACTCCAGTTACTGCACAAGTCAAAGTAAACTTGGGATATAACTCCAGTATATGCTTAAGTCAATGGTATCTTGTGATAAATTGATTCCTGATAACTCCAGTACATGCTTAAGTCAATGGTATCTTGTGATAACTTGATTCCTGATAACTCCAGTACATGCTTAAGTCAATGGTATCTTGTGATAACTTGATTTCTGATAACTCCAGTACATGCTTAAGTCAATGGTATCTTGTGATAACTTGATTTCTGATAACTCCAGTACATGCTTAAGTCAATGGTATCTTGTGATAACTTGATTCCTGATAACTCCAGTACATGCTTAAGTCATTGGTATTGTGATAACTTGATTACTGATAACTCCAGTTCATGCTTAAGTCAATGGTATCTTGTGATAACTTGATTACTGATAACTCCAGTACATGCTCAAGTCAATGGTATCTTGTGATAACTTGATTCCTGATAATTCCAGTACATGCTTAAGTCAATGGTATCTTGTGATAACTTGATTACTTATAACTCCGGTTACTGCACAAGTCAAAGTAAACTTATGATAACTTGATTCCTGATAACTCCAGTATATGCTAAAGTCAATGGTATCTTGTGATAACTTAATTCCTGATAACTCCACTTATTGCACGAGTCAAAGTAAACTTGGGATAACCTTATTCCTGATAACTCCTGTATATGCTCAAGTCAATGGTATCTTGTGATAACTTGATTCCTGATAACTCCAGTTATTGCATGAGTCAAAGTAAACTTGGGATAACCTTATTCCTGATAACTCCAGTATATGCTCAAGTCAATGGTATCTTGGGATATAACTTGATTACTGATAACTCCAGTATATATGCTCAAGTCAATGGTATCTTGGATTAACTTGATTCCTGATAACTCCACTTATTGCACGAGTCAAAGTAAACTTGGGATAACCTTATTCCTGATAACTCCTGTATATGCTCAAGTCAATGGTATCTTGTGATAACTTGATTCCTGATAACTCCAGTTATTGCATGAGTCAAAGTCAACTTGGGATAACCTTATTCCTGATAACTCCAGTATATGCTCAAGTCAATGGTATCTTGGGATATAACTTGATTACTGATAACTCCAGTATATATGCTCAAGTCAATGGTATCTTGGGATATAACTTGATTACTGATAACTCCAGTATATATGCTCAAGTCAATGGTATCTAGGGATATAACTTGATTGCTGATAACTCCAGTATATGCTCAAGTCAATGGTATCTTGGGATATAACTTGATTACTGATAACTCCAGTATATGCTCAAGTCAATGGTATCTTGTGATAACTTGATTTCTGATAACTCCAGTACATGCTTAAGTCAATGGTATCTTGTGATAACTTGATTCCTGATAACTCCAGTACATGCTTAAGTCATTGGTATTGTGATAACTTGATTACTGATAACTCCAGTTCATGCTTAAGTCAATGGTATCTTGTGATAACTTGATTACTGATAACTCCAGTACATGCTCAAGTCAATGGTATCTTGTGATAACTTGATTCCTGATAATTCCAGTACATGCTTAAGTCAATGGTATCTTGTGATAACTTGATTACTTATAACTCCGGTTACTGCACAAGTCAAAGTAAACTTATGATAACTTGATTCCTGATAACTCCAGTATATGCTAAAGTCAATGGTATCTTGTGATAACTTAATTCCTGATAACTCCACTTATTGCACGAGTCAAAGTAAACTTGGGATAACCTTATTCCTGATAACTCCTGTATATGCTCAAGTCAATGGTATCTTGTGATAACTTGATTCCTGATAACTCCAGTTATTGCATGAGTCAAAGTAAACTTGGGATATCCTTATTCCTGATAACTCCAGTATATGCTCAAGTCAATGGTATCTTGGGATATAACTTGATTACTGATAACTCCAGTATATATGCTCAAGTCAATGGTATCTTGGGATATAACTTGATTACTGATAACTCCAGTATATATGCTCAAGTCAATGGTATCTAGGGATATAACTTGATTACTGATAACTCCAGTATATGCTCAAGTCAATGGTATCTTGGGATATAACTTGATTACTGATAACTCCAGTATATGCTCAAGTCAATGGTATCTTGGGATATAACTTGATTACTGATAACTCCAGTATATATGCTCAAGTCAATGGTATCTTGGATTAACTTGATTCCTGATAACTCCAGTTACTGCACAAGTCATAGTTAACTTGGGATAACTAGAATCCTAATAATCCCAATTACCTACTCAAGTCAAAGGCAAATTGATTTCCTGGTCATACATGTACTTACTTACTTTTTACTTTAACTTGAGTCAAGAGCCAACTGTAGCTGAGCTCAACCCTTTTACCACCATTTGTGACAATTGTCATCTTCTTGCTTATCTGATGATGTACTTCGGTAGCCTATATTGCAAACACTATGGACCCACTTAGAAGCAGTCAGATTATTGTTCATAGTTCTTGATTTCATGATAGAAGTCATCTCAAGTTCATTTAAATATACTAAGCCAAAATTCTAACGCAACCCATAAAGGGCCAGAAATTTATACAACTTTTGCTGTATGGCAGTTTATGTTAGAAAAAATTGCTAAACTAATCTTGAAGAATTTTATCGCACAGAGAATACTTTGTCTGAAGGATGGTTCTGTGAGCTGTTGTCTGATTGGTTAAAAAACGCTTTGGGGTCTCAGGACATTGTGAGTGGTCATAAAGTTAAAATATCCGTATTAAACCATACTCCAATGCTAGGCCAGTAAGATGAGGGGTATTGCTTGAAAATTATTCAGTTGAATTTCACAAAATTAAGCCTCGAGTTTCAGGTAATTGAGATTTAAAGGTTAATTGCCAGGACTTCCATACAACTCAATGCAAAATTAAAATCTTGAAATTACCCAAAACATGAAAATCATTTAAAGAATGATAAACATGTGTTACTTCTGCTGCTTAGAAATGGCGAGGAGCAAAAATGGATAAAAAAAATTACCTATGCGACTTCATATTCACTCTGACAATAATTGAATCTTCCAGTAAAAACGTTAGTTCAATTCTGACTAAATCATTCTTTACATTGGCAAACAATGAGATCTGACGCCTAGCCAAATTGAGGAAGAATAATTTAACACTAAAAACTTGAAGAATTCCGACAGAAATCCCCCAAATCAACTCGGATTTCATGATGCCGAAATGCATGTCACATATCGAATATTGGAACATTACCGTGCGTTTAATTTTTTTCAACCACCCTTCCTCAATGGAATGCTTTGTTTCTTAAACAGTTTGAGGCATATTGTTAAAACTAAAGTAAGTGTCTATGCCTAACTAAATGAACTTTTGGTTAGGCAAACCAATTGGCCTAGGGCAATTGTTCGGACAAAGATATTATCAAAATAAAACAAAGTTGCGTTAGACTTTGGCGCAGACACCATTTTCAGGACATAATATTGTAGGATAAGGGGTAAAATTGCCTCGTTCATTGATAAGCACTGTAAAACATTATTCTCATGATGATGCTCATCTTTTCATTTGTAGTTTAGATTATTAGCTTAAATCAGTTCTTCCTAGCACATTTCTGTCGCATTTGGTTGCATCAAATATTTACCATATTTTCTAATTTATGTTGTCAGAAAATTGACATGACAGTACAGCCATAGTTTTTCAGTTGATAAATCATATTTCAAATTTGAATATAAAAATCAGAAATTTTAAAATACACATTTCAGTGAAAAAATCATCAAAAACATGATGAAAAATAAGCAAAGAAACATTATGAAGGTTTCCTCTTCTTATATTACACAATGTTTCATGATGTCATTGAAAATGAAAAAAGACTGCATGCATCAAAGACAGAGGAAATGCATGATCTTGTATGCAAGAGTTGAACTGATTTTATCACATTTTGCCTCATGAATTCTTAGAACATAATTATATTCTCTATTTTTGTGATTTTCTTGTATATTTCACTAGCTGACCACTGGCAATGGTTTTTGTGATGTAAGTAATGAATGAGCCTGGTTTGCATGCAACAAGTTTTAGTTTTATTTTGTTCCTTACAGTCAATGGTAATACACCGGTGTGTGTTCCCTGGTGTCTATTCCCTTGTACCTTTATCACACCGGGTAGGTGGCAATCGAAAACGCCAAAACTATCGAGGAACGTAGATAAAAATCTAATAGAAACGGTGTTTTTGATTGCCATTTGTCACCCCACTGGCGACAAATGGTAATCGAAAACACTGTTTCTATCGATTTTATCCACATTCATCGATTGTTTATTGATAACGTTTTTTATTGCTGCCTATCCGGTGTGTTTATGCCATTTGTTATAATTGTCATGATTATATTTCAGGTGTTGAGAGCTCTACCATGGTCATAAATTAGGGAGCCTTGTCAGTTTGGTTGAAAAAGAGCATCTTGTCCGACAAAATGACAGAATTCAGGACCACCCATTTATAATTTTGATTTGTATTTTAACAATTGTCTTAGCTCCTGAAGTCTCATACCATTATAAAGGGCAATTCATTCTCTATGGACTTCAAGCATACCATTATAAAACATAATCATTCCTCTGAACTCAAGCATACCATTATAAAATGTTGTATGTTCTGTAATAGATGTCCATGTCCTTATTAAGCCCCCCCCCCCCCCCCCCCCCCACACACACACACAAGTTAAATGTTTAAAATGGCAATGCGGCAAATGTTTTGACAATTCACAAAGAAATACCAGCCATTACTAACTGCACACTGGAAACTTGTAACAACTTTACCTTATCCAGTTATACTATTGCTTAATACAGCAATGTTAAAATATATATTTTCTTTCATGGCACCTACTAAAGACAAAAGTATGTCCATTACACAATGCACATATTATTCCTACAATGAATTTCAGTTAACTATGACCTTAGATAGTTTTTGTCATTGAAAAGCTGGGCTGTGGCGCATAGCTGTACACATACTTTTAACATCGACTGGCTACTTAAAGTTTACTCAGCCCCTTCCTGTGCTTCACAACCAATCAGTTAGCACAGAAATTTAAGTTTAAATTTTTGACCAACTTTGTCACATATTTTGTCAATATTTGTAATATCTATTAAGTAAATCATTATGTAAATCTGTGAAGTGGTCAATGTGACCATTTCCAATGGAGCAGTCATAAAAAAGGAGGAGAAAACTAACGTAGGTCATAGATAATATATTGCAATTATAAAGATATCAAGGGGTTCACTCGCTGTGCTCATTCCCACTTAATTCCTTTATAATTGTAATATATGATCTATAACTTATACATAATGGAGACTAATTTCAAAAGTTTAACAAAAGTGGTAATATTAAATATTGAATTCAAGATAAATTGACTGAACTGTTGATTTTTTCTGACATTAGAACATTTCAAAAGTTTTAAGAAAGTGGTAGTATTAAATAGTGAATTCAAGATAAATTGGCTGAACATTTGATTTTTTCTGACATTAGAACATTTTTGTCATTTGATGATTTTTTCAGCATCATATTACTATACCAATTGTCTGTCAACCCCATATTATATAGACCTGCATGTTCAGATTGGTCAGCTGTTATAGTGAACAGTCTTATACTTGTAATTCTATTGTTTGTTTAGTTACAGTGGATCCCCTAAATAAATTGGCCCTTTAAGATCCTTAAACGATTCTTAATGCAAATAGCCAGACACTTTGCAATGCAATTAATTTTAGCCATGACATGAGATTTCCCACGATGTGGTATGTGCCACCAGCAAAGGCTCAGATCAGCCTGTATAGGGAGCGCAGTGGCTCAGTGGTAGAGTGCTTGACTTGAGACTGAGGGGCCGCGGGTTCGAGCCTCACCGGTGTCACTGTTGTGTCCTTGAGCAAGAACATTAATCCTAGCTTAGTACTGGTTCTACCCAGGAAGAGGTGTCCCTTTGTAACTGAAAGATTGTTGATGGGACGTAAAGAATCAAATTAAACAACCAAAAATCAGACCAGCCTGCGCATACACGCAGTCTGATTAGATCCTTTGCTAGTTGCTTGAATATTCTATGACTGTTAAACTACTGACCAAACATCATTTTGAGTTTCTAAGCTTAAAAGGAGA
Organism: Loripinus fragilis; assembly: GCA_964019695.1. Classification (NCBI taxonomy): domain Eukaryota; kingdom Metazoa; phylum Mollusca; class Bivalvia; order Lucinida; family Lucinidae; genus Loripinus; species Loripinus fragilis. Next base: position 91,202,647 of record OZ026514.1, read on the forward strand.
CTACACAGGCTCGTCTGAGTCTACATTTGTCAAAATGTCATTCTGAAAAGTTTCCCATGACTTTAACAAGATCTGGTCAGCTGAAAGCAGGTTTTGGGCTATTATGTCTAGTTGCAGCAAATAAATTATCACAGGGAAATATTTTCAACCAATCACATGCTAGGAAACATCCTGTTTCAGGTGTTTTGATTGGTTGGTAGTAACTCACACTAAGGATTGGTTATGTTGGGCATATTTTCATCTGCATATTTACCCCAAAGTATATTTAAAAAACGAGTATGACCAGGAAATGCCACAGTCACAGAACACAGACCAACCCACAGCACCACGAGGAAGAGACATAGAACACAGACAGCCACACGACTGCAAGAACACAATCAAAGTAAAGTAACTTGCCCTCTCTCCCTCAGCAAGATGGTTGCAAAACTAGAAAGGAGAACATTTCAGAGTTTGTTGCAGTTTTCAATCAATAAGTAATGACTTTATTTAATGATTTGTATGGGCATATGTATATATCATATTCAGCTTCTAGTTTTCCACAAAGATGGGTTCATATCTTGTGAGGGAGTATTTTTTCGGAGGCATTATGATGGTGATTATCAGAGGCAGGCAATTTTTGCACCTTTGATCGATGTCATTAATCTCTATGCACACTGGTTTCAAGCAGACCTAGATAAAATTTGGCAGAAATGTTTTTGACTGGTTTTCTTGTGCTTGTGGGCACTTTTATAAAGTTAAGATGGCAGATCGGGGGAGTTAAATAATTGGAGAGCACAATCAGCATAGAATTTATTTTAACCTCCATTGACTATAAGTTTGCATGTTAGGCCTGTTGTAATGAAAACACTACATTATATTTGGTGCTTGGTGACCAGGATCTATTTTTTCTTTAATGGTTTTGAAGTTGTAATACCATGTGTCTTGTTATTATGTTAGATATTTACATCTTTTCTTAAAACATGGGTTATGGGTAATATTCATAATGATCTAAGGGCTCTTTCCTCGCATTGAGTATATTAGTCTATTGTTATACTGCCACATTTTGACCCCCATATAGTTTGTGATTATCTCCATATAAACACCTGCTTCTGTCTGTGTAACTGTTTTATCTGTAAGATCAGGCTTTTAGATAAGAGTGTGTAACAAAAAATTAGTTTTCTTATTTCTAAACCAAAACATATGTTGTGGGTACTCAAAAGAACCGTCTCAGTGAGACGGTTCTTTTGAGCACCCAAAACATATGTTAAAACTGATGGGTAAGAAAATATTTACAATTTTACGCTAAATTTTTTTGTGCATTATATGTAAGATTAACTCTATTACATTCAGAATTGCCAAAACACTACAAACTCTGGGTGCAATAGTGTTAAATGCTGTATCTTCCCTTCCAGTGTACTCTGTAGCAACTCTATCTGTTTTGTTGAAACCCGTTGTCTCTGTAAGCCTGGACAAGTGTCTTACTAACCCAGAGTTAAATGTGCTTTATAACTATTTTGTGTGTATTTGTGTGATATCAGAAAGTCAATCTTCTTATGTTAAGAGTTATGAGAAAAGAACATAATAGTAGTGTAAAATTATGTATAAATATTTATTTTTATTTACTTAGGGCTCATAGTATTTGGTTCCATGATCAAAGGTAGTCTGAAGTGCATTTGAATATATGAAGCAGATGTAAAAATGCAATACATTTTTAGGACAAAAAAGTTATTGACAGGATAAGGGTTTGTGATGTCTAAGTGTGAAGTTGTCACTTTCCCTTTGGTGCTTGATTGTATCAATTCCTGATCTTTGCCCTCTTTCTTACTTTAAAAGTTAGATCTAGATTTTTAGGACTATTTTGAAAGAGAAAACCAATCAAATCCTTTGGCTAATTTATAAATGGGCACCTTTAGATTTATAGACAAACTAAATAGATATGGTAAATGACAAGCATAAGCATTGCCTGAAATGGTGTTGTTTTATGTATTTTTTTCCAAATTGGCAGGAATAGTTTAAGTGTTATTGCAACATAGGTTGACCTATAATACTGTGATTATAATTTTATGTGTAGCAGTTAAAAGAATTAGTTAAAATGAGGGAAGTGGTAGGACTCAGCAAAATTCCAACATGGCTGCTCTAGCATGGTATTCATTGTAACTGTTTTGTTGGCATTAACTATTGTCACTGTGTGCAAACTATGGTATGGTTTCTGTGTACAAATAGTCTCAGATGGTTATACATTAGAACCAGACCAGGAGAATTGGTATAATAGTATACATTAAATATATACAATAACTGTTACAGTATATATAATGTGGGTCTTCAAAGAAATTCAATTGTATTGATCTCTTGAAGAATTAATTTCAAGTGCAGTTTTGATCTTGGTCAATGCACGAAAACAAATGGTAGTTACTGCATAATGTGCTACTCAGTAGTAAAATGGTACTTCATTTTGACACCTTGACATAACCCAATTGTTCTCCACAAAAACAAGTTTGCATTTTAGGCCTGCTGTAATGAAAATACTACATTATAATTGGTGCCTCGTGACCAGGATCTGTTTTATCTTTAATGGTTTTGAAGTTGTAATACCAAGTGTCTTGATATTATGTTAAAATTACATCTATTCTTAAAACATGGGTTATGGGTAATTTTCTCTGAAAATTTCTCCTGTTAAGCAAATCTCTAGTGATGCAGCACATATAGTTATACCATAATAAGTCATAAAGCGAAATAGTTTTCACAATCATATCATCATTTTATGAATTAAGCTTAAGTATTGTCAGATATATTTTGCACCACATTATAAATTAAGCTAGTTTATAATAATAGGAATGGTACTTATTGCATTGGCATTAAAGCATTCATAACACTTTGTATGTTGGGTAATTTTAGATGTTTTTTTGTCATCTGCTGATATTTTTTTTCCAAAATCAACAGTTTCAAAAATTTGTTTCAGATATACCATTGGTGACTCTTAATATCATCAAATTCCATCTAAATGTGCAATAACAGAAGTGTTTTTGTGGGATGCACAAAGGTGAAAGCTTGCCTGAGCCTCTGCTGGTTCACTTTTCAACACCAAAAACTTTTATAATACATGTGCATATGTAGTTAATATGTTGCACTATGTTTTATTTTTAACCTATATAAATCTAGCAATTTTTTATTGGGTCATATGCAAAGCAACTGATCAGGGTATCATCTTTTTGCTTAGGGTATGTTCTTTTAAAATTTTGAGACAATTGAAAATACCACCAAACCACCCTTAAATTAGCAATAGACATGTTGTCTCAACCCTTTACTCCAAAATAATGCCTTTTGACACTTTTGAAATATCATGTATACTTAAGGAATAAAGAAATGCAACAAACACTTCGATTCATTGTAAGTATACAATATGATGCAAGATTTTAGTGCAAATGATATTAATTCATGGCAGCTGTATGTATCCGTCAATTTACAACAGGTTTAATGTAATTATCGATTACGTATTCACGTAGATAGGCGCGTAACCAGCATGACCCCCGTAGTAAACAATTGAAACAGCCTCAATAAAAGCAAAATTTGATCAACCATCGTTTTATTGTTTTAAGAAGTCTTGGCATTGATTGTGGATCAAGGAAATGATCAGCTGGCAACCTTCCTGTGGGATTCTGAAACGGTTTAACGTCATTAACGTCATCTCTGAATACTGCGTTAAACGCGTAAAATTTCTTTTCTGCTTGAGCTTTATTCATTACAAGGACGTTTGCTTCAAGAATTACGACTTGAGACTTTCAAACGTCAAAAAACGTCAATTCTGACGTCAAAATTCGATATCCTACATTTTAATGGTTTCCATAATTATTATGTTTTTTTCTAATGAGAAAATTGTCCAATGACAAAGGTTAGGTTACAGTTGACACGTTTAGTGTTTACTTTCGGCATGTAATCAGGTGTTTTCACTTGCATTATGCGATGCTTTGTTTGGCTAACGTCAATATAAACCCCCTACCAGCGTATTTCTACGGTATCTGAAAAGTCAGTTTTTCCAAACTAAGCATGTTCTAACGTTTCTAGGTTTATCTTATCCCGTATATTCACCAGCGACCCAAACCGGACGGCTCTAAGTAAAGTTTTTCGCTTATTCACTACCATTGTGTATCTTGTCATTCAAGTAGCCTGTTTTAACGCAATATTTGACTGCATTATGAATATGATTGGACGTTTGTTTTATTTGCACATTGTAAAGTCGACGCCAAATAACCAAGCATGCAAAAGACAGGGTTTCTTGATCGTTATTCTGACATTAACGTCACATTTCACGTTTTCATGTTTTCATCTTGTAGCGTAAAATGTAGCGTTAAAATGACGTTTTGGTATTTCATCACATGCTATTAATACTCAATTGGAAATTGTCAAAAGATATTTCCCCAAACAGTCATTAAAACACACAAAAATTATATTTCCGTATGTTGCGTTTCTTTATTCCTTAAGTATATTTGAAAATATTATGGAAAATGGAGCATTTGCTCTTTTGGAGCAAATGCTCCGTTTTCCAGAATATTCTCAAAAGTATTCAAAACTTTACATATATTTTTCTTGACTTTTTTCAATGTTGTCTAAAAATAGAAAATGATGTCATGATCTAAAAATAGCCTATGGAGTAAAGGGTTATATGAGTGAATGTTTTTGGTTTTTTGCAGATTTCTGTTTTAATTGATGGTTCACTACGCGCAACTGGTACCACCACAGGAGAGTTTAATAAGCTGTCTAGTACGGTGTTGTATGTTGGTGGAAGTCGTCAAACTTCGAAATTGCCAGGGTCACAAGTTAGAACAAACTTCAAGGGCTGTTTGAAGGAGGTAAGAAAAGACAAGGCCATTTGAAATATGCTTAGAAAATGATACCAATATGTCTGCAATATTTTCCTGCTATTCATGACAATTGCCGTCTGCTCTCTCTTCTGGACTCAGATCAGACTTCTCCTTTACAAAATTCTATGGTAAAAATTTTTGGGAGCCTTGTATACAAATCTGTGTTATAACTAGGTTTGGTATAAGAAGACTGCACTGTATCTTGGAAGCCACTTTTATACACCCTTTTTTCAAAAAGGGACATATTATGGCATGGTGCTATCAGTCCCTCCATCTGTCCGTAAACAATCTTCAAGATATCTTCATGATATTTTATGGAAATGTATATATATTAGGTCAAGACAAAGTGTCCCACACAAGAATGATTGTTCCCCCTTTCTTAGTTTCTGAGTTATGCCCCTTCAAAAATTGTAAAAAAAATTCTTGTACGCACCATAACTCAGTAACGTTACATATATCTTCATGAAACTTTATAGGAATGTGTATCAGGTCAAGACGTCCTGTCGCATATATTAATGGTTACTTTCTGTTTTTCTGTTTCAGAGTTATGGCCCTTTGATTGTTTTTATGCTTATATTGTGTAATTTTCATTCTTGTTTGTATTTGGAATACTTCTCTTCCATAATATAGCCTTTGCCACATGCATTATTAATCAAGGTCTTAAAGAGTAAGATCTAATAAAGGAGGACTTCGTTTGCTGATGCTTCAGTGACCTAAGAGCTGGATCATGTTCAAGGGCTTGTATTAGGACTGTATGAAGTGCTCATTAAAAGTGAGTATGACAAGGAAATGCCACAATCACATACTGCAGACCAACCCACGACACCATGAGGAAGAGACAAAAAACACTGACAGTCACATGACAGCAAGTAAAGAACCAGCTCTCTCTTCCTCAGGGAGATGATTGCAAGCTAGAAAGTACTCTAAGTACTGCAAAACAAAACAAGGACCAATCCCCCCCCCCACACACACACACAAACAATGGGAGCAACAATAAACAATGAATCAACAACAACAGCACCACCACCCTAGAAAGGACAGCAGCCGACATACAAAATCTTTGCCATAGATTCTGCTGTTGTTAAAACAAAAATAAAAGTTTAGCGTTCAAGTTTATGAAGCTTATTTCTCAGAGAAAGCCAGTTTTTGTCTTTATGTTCATATGTTGGTTGGTTCGTACTTCATTCCTTCATGTTTGTGGATTTTTTCGGCAAAGTTTTGTTTCAAGTTTCTCAAGTGGTGTATATCTCAATAACCTCTACTCAGAAAGCATTCATATTTGGACCATAGTTACCCTGGAGGGTTGGCATTCACATCATGGCTTCAGATCCCAGGGTCCCTGCTGTCACTTATAACACTAGTGTATTATATAGGTAGTAACATTGTGTAATGATGTCGGCATAACAAATTCACATATATATGGCAAAATCTTAGCATTTAAATGCAAAAAATAGTGATTTCAAAGTAGTTAAATGTCATATGATAAGTAGAAGCTAACATTATGCTTGTGTATTATTGAAATTATTAAACTTGGGTGTGAGAAAGCGATTAAGTACTCTGAAAAGCCTCACATTTGATCTATTTTCCTCAACTTGTTCAAAAAATTTAATAATACAGTAAAACCTGTCTTTAGCGGCCACTCAAATTGAAGACCAAAGATTGGTTTTCAAGACCGATTATTGCTTAATGCAAGTCAAAAGTATTGCAGAATGTTCCAAGAGAGCATTCTGCAATACATTTGACCTGCATTAAGCTACCATTTGTCTTTAAGACCTTTGTTTTGCCTATTTTTGACTTTGGGTGGCCACTTAAGACAGGTTTTACTGTATACAAGAACGCATGTTGTTGTATATTTTAGGTTGAGTACCAGGCAGACAGCATTGTTCTGGACCTCATAGAACTAGCCCACACAGACCATGCTTTAATGGAGATTATAGGAGATGTTGCTTTTGGCAAATGTGAGGAGATCGTTGAGTCTACACCTGTCTCATTTACCACTCCGGAATCCTTCATCGCTTTACGCCGCTGGGATCTACGCAGAAATAGAGGCACCATTTCTTTTCAGTTTCAAACAACTGAGTTGAACGGTCTTCTTATGTATAATGGTGGTTTATATGGTGCAAATAAGCAGGATTTCTTCGGTTTAGAAATTTTAGATGGCTATTTTTATTTGACTCTGGATCTTGGCACCGGGGCCATTAAAGAAAAGGTTTCACGGACTAGAGTTGATGACGGTTCCCCGCACATAGTGTTTTTTCAGTATAATGGAAGGAAAGGCTATATAACAGTTGATAATGATAGAACAGAGTATGTAACTAAAGGTGATGGGAACAAGTTAGATCTGGAGGATAAACTTTATATAGGAGGCCTAGATTTTGAACGGTATAATTCATACAGGCTGCCTAAGGAATTGTGGACTGGAACTTTGGAGTTGGGCTATGTGGGCTGTCTGCAGGATGTTGTAATTAATGAACAGAAAATAGATTTACGGAAGCAGGTTCAGCGTGATGTTTTGCCAGAGTGTCAGGTGTTGGAGTCACCATGTTTGAGTCAGCCGTGCATGCACCAGGGTACTTGTAGATCAGGCTGGAACAGGTTTATCTGTGATTGCAGTATGACACAGTACAGCGGGAAGATATGTGATGAAAGTAAGTTCTTTAACTCTTTGCATGCTGGATTATTATTTCCCCCCTCCGAAGGAGTCGGCGGACATTTTGTTTTTGGTATGGCTCCGTTGGGGTAGCTTTTTGTTAGCGCTCTATCTTATGAACCATCGAATGGATTTTAACCAAACTTGCACCAATACTTTATTGGGACAGCTGAAAGGAATTATTAAAACTTTCATGACCTTGACCTAATTTTCAAGGTCATCAGAGTTGTGTAACTCTATGAAAAAGCCTTGTTAGCACTTTATCTTCTGAACCGATGGCCAGATTTTGACAAAACTGGCACTGATATATCATTGGGAGGACCTAACGAAATGATTACATTTTGGTGACCTTGATATAATTTTCAAGGTCACTAGGATCATAAAACTCTATGAAAAGGTCTTGTCAGCACTCTATCTTCTGAAACAATGGCCAGATTTGCACCAAACTGGTACAGTTATATCATTTACACCTTTAGAAATGATTTGATGACCTTGACCTAATTTTCAAGGTCACCAGGCTCATGTTACTAAGAAAAAGCCTTGTTTGCACTCTATCTTCTGACCCAATGGCCAGATTTATACCAAACTGGCACAGATACATCATAAGGACCCAAATAGATGATTGGATTTTGACGACCTTGACCTAATTTTCAAGGTCACCAGGGTCATATAAGAGATTACATATATAGTCTTCACTGCTCTCAGACAATTTAAATAAGATTTTAATAAACAGATATCTTGCCCCATTGGATAGCTGCCCATGTACTTTAAAAAAAGATGTTATAAGTACTCTAAATAATGGTCTCAGTTCAACAGATCCTTTGAGCTCTTAAGGCATATGTTAGACTAGCGTTAACTCAATATTTTGGTACTTGTGGCATCAGCGAGCAGCGAAGGCTCAGATGAGACTGCACATATGCACAGCCTGGCTAAAGCCTTAGCTTCTTGCGTACATAATTTTAATGCACTTGCCTTTATAACGCAACATCTCATTGGATAATGTCAAAAATTTGCGACTGTGATATACTGTCAGAAATAGTTTGACATCATTTATTACGTCACATTTCGTTGTATGGCTTTATGCGGCTTGCAATGCTCCAGTTGAGATGAAACTGCAGAAGTGTATTAGAATTCAAAATGTTCATTTGGGGAGGAGTATCGTCGGATATTCATTGGGAAATTTAGTTTTACAGCTCTGCTCGCACGTCGCCGTAAAACTAAATTTCTGACCATATATCTGAAGAAATACCTCCCCAAATGAAAATTTTGAATACAGTTATCTCCTGAATTGTGGAAGTAGGGGAAGGCTCAGAACAGCATTTAAATGGCTAGTGCCTCTGGTTACATCAGCATGGATGTTTAAAGGCGGCTTTTGTATGACACTTTTGCATACACTACTTTTTATCCTGCTAACGTGCAGCATTCCAGTTGTAAGCATGTATTTTCAATCACAATGGAAAACAGACGCCAGCTGATCTGGATTTGCAGTGTTTTAACATAAAGAAGATTTATCCTGGGTTGATATCAACCAAGGGCTGATTACAACAAAAATAATGAACTTTGGGGATAAAAGTTAGGGCACAGTCAGGGCATTAAAAGCACGAGACCAGAGATCATGGTTTAACACTGTTAATGCCCAATGCACAGACATTCCTTCACAGCTGAATTTCAGTAAAAGTATGCCCAAGTGTGTAAGAATAAGAGATAGATACATGGCCACATGCCATTACCATGCATATCAGCTCAGTATCTCCATATTTGCCCAATAAAGGTCCAAGGGCAAATATGGAGAGACAGGCCAATATGCCTGGTAACACTTTGGTGGCCATAGTTAAATTTTTTTATTACAAGTTATCATTATGACGTCGCGTCTGGTAGTGAAATAACGCCATGCAATAAAATCTGTAAACCACTAGTGGTTTATCGATTTTCGGGAATTGTAATTACATCCACAACGTTGCGTACATAATGTCAAAATTATAATGTTTTTACGGCAGAAATGAGATTTCAAAGTAATCTTAATGTCATATGATAAATAGAATCTAATATTCATGCTCTTGTATTATTGAATTTATTAAACTCGTTGCGAAAAAGAGATAAAATGCTCTGCAAGTCTAGCATTTTATCTCTTTACCACAACTTGTTTAATAAATTCAATAAAACATGAGCACTCATGTAAGATCCTCTATTTATGATTGCATGTGATGTTACATCACGAGAATGTGATTTATATCAATGAAGATGCTGACACAGGGTGTTATGGGTGTACACGCAGGCCGTTATGGGTGCATGTATGTGGGCCATTATGGTTTTTGGATCATTGGCAGTATCTTCTCGGGTAACTAAGCTTATTTTACTATTTTTAGTAAAACATGTAATAATTAGTATTTCATTTAAACTGTCTCAATTAATTCTGTATTTTTCAGTCCCACCAACGTTGAAGTTTGACGGTGCACAGTATGTTCTTGTGACACTACCAGAAGAATCACTCACAGAGGCCGAGGATATTTCTCTGAGATTCCGAACGGTTCACTCACATGGTATCCTGGTACTCACATCTTCTGACAAGTCCAAGGACCGCCTGGAAATATACCTGGAACATGGCGCCATCAAGCTTACCATCACTCTGGGTAGTGGCTCAAAGGTAAATGCCGTATTTGGCCTATTAAGCGCACTGTGTGCATTTACATCCTCTTTCGGAAAAATTGTAGATCCAGATCAGCTGGCTTCTGATGAAGCCAGATGATCAGGATCAACAATGTTTTTATATCCAACAAAGAATTCATTTGAGCCACAACATGAGATTTCTAACAATCTGGTATGTGCGACCAGCAAAGGCTCAGACCAGCCTGTGCCCATGCGCACAGTCTAATCAGAGCCTTTACTTGTCCCTTGAATATTCTAGGACTCTTAGCCTCACTGACCCGCACCATTTAGAGTTTCTAAGCTTAAAAGGAGGCTGCACAGGCTTGTCTGAGTCTACACTTGTCAAAATGCCACATTGTTGGAAATCACATGTCGCAGCTCAAATGCCCTATTTGGCCTAGTAAGCACACTGTGCGCATAGCTTTTTCAAAATTTACAGCCACTTTTGAAAACATTGTAGTTCCAGATCAGCTGGCTTCTGATGAAGCCAGCTGATCATGATCAACAATATTTTTCTATCCACCAAAGAATTCATCTTAAAAATAAATTCTAACACACCTCGCCTATAGAGTCAATGCTAAAAAAACCCTTGATATATCAAACAATAATTCAAAGTTTTGAAAGTGAGAGGAAAATACATGCTAGCTGATGTCATTTGTTACTGAAAAATGACGTCATTTGTGGCGTTAGACGGTGTAGCATCGTTTTCATGCTTGAAAGACGTTACAAATACATGTAAACATATGTGACACAATCCCACTATTGGCGGAATTTCCTCAGTGCAATGGCGGAATGTTGGAAGAAGCTGAAGACTTCAAATGTGTTTTTGTCGTTTATTGTGTGGTAGAATCGAAATAGATCAGCTCCATTGAGTGAATTGTTGAGGAATAATTCACTGTTTGTCGGTCAGTTGTGCAAAGATAAATCACCTGCGTTACATGCTCGTGATTTGATCTTCTTTACAACTGACCTCCAAACAGTGAATTATTACTCAACAATTCACTGCTAGAGCTGATCTATTTCTTAAATACAACATAGTAGTTACTGGAAATGAGAAGCTCATATAGTGTGGGCTTATAGGAGCATGATTTTTGTGCATGCTTATTAGGACAGATATGGTACTACAGTAAAACCTGTCTAAAGGGGTCAATCAAAAGAAGACTAAAAATTGGTTTTCAAGTCCAAGGGGGAGCATTCCGAATACTTTTGACCTGGTTTTCAAGTCTGATTAACGCTTAAGGCAAGGCAAAGGTATTGCTGAATGCTCCAAGGGGGAGCATTCTGCAATACTTTTGACCTGGTTTTTAAGTCTGATTATCGCTTAAGGCAGAGCAAAAGTATTGCTGAATGCTCCAAGGGGGAGCATTCAGCAATACTTTTGACCTGCACTAAGCGATATTGGGTCTTTACGATCTTTGTTTTATCTATTTTTGAGTGGCCCCTTAAGACAGGTTTTATTTTTCTTACCTCTTTTCCACTCAGAACTAAAAATGGGCCATCACGTTTTATGGTGACGCTAACTTAAAATGAAAGTAAGGAAGAAGGCAAAAATCAGGAATGGATACAATCAAGTACCACACCTGACCCGGGATACCAAAAGGGAAAGGTGACAAATAAAAAAAAACACATCACACACAAGGGAGCCAAGAGATCAGCCCCTTCCAAGCAGGTGATCACAAGGCTGCAAGGAACAGACAAGACAGTATAACAAAGACAAAGACAAAACACAAATAACAAAAAGGATACACAAAAGAAGCACCACCTTGGAACAGTCTGTACAAAAACACTGGAGGGCTTAAACATGTTTAATGGTACCAACATCACCGTTAATTCTGATGTGGATCCAGACACATAGATGTTTAGGTCGCATGAAAGAATATAGAACACTCAAAACTGTTCTGAGTGGAGCGGATGTCTTCGAGGAAGACAAGGCAGACACTGGCCCTACCCTCAGGTGAGGATTAATTTTGGCCTGCATAAAATTGATGATGATGATGATGATGATGATGATGATGATGATGATGATGATGATGATGATGATGATGATGATGATGATGAAACAAAAGTAAGCCCATTTTTCTGTTTTCTAGGGCTCAGGGTTCCCACAGGCTTGAAAAGTACTTGAATATACAAGACTGTCTTAAAAAGTCCTTGAAAATAAAATTTGCCTTGAAAAGTACTTGAAAAACACTCAAAGGCCTTGAAAAGTTCTTGAATTTTTACCATTTGCAAGAAGATTCAACAGTTTTTGGAGGCCTATTCGGTATAAAATTGTGGTGTCTTTATTTGGTGCAGCATATGCTGCAGCAAATACACGGGTGGGCATCAGCGGAACTACCGCGAAATCGCGTCAACGTAAATTTGTTCCTTCGTCACATCTGGGACCTTTTGCGGTAGTGGCAACGTCACGGAAAAGCCAAACAAAGGTAGGTACTCTCGCTTGTTTTGATCTTTTGTAAAAGAATGGGCTAAATATGCAAAAATCTGGCAATGCTATTCCATGTAGATATGATTTACCTTGGTAAACAGGCCAAACGTGATGTTGAAAAAAGCTTTGCTTTGAGATGAGGACCGTAACCAAATCAAACACAGAACGGGATTTCTTCAGTTTTATGTCAAAACGAAGAAAGTATGCAGATGTTTTGCCAGTTTTAGCTCAGAACAAGCGCAGCTTACACATGGCATGTACATAACAGCCCTTATTCTTCCTTCGGACGTAAAAAAATCGAACCGATCATGTTCTATGAAGGAATGGTGCCGAAGTTTTCAGGCGCAATAGCGCCTGCGCCATCGCGTTAGTTGTAACGTCACGCTCTAGTTCCTTCAAGTATACCATGTCAGTACAAACAGTGCATGCAAGCGCGGAAAGAACTGTGTGTAATGTCTACTGAAACACCCCAAACCCCCACCAATCCATCTCAAACGCTGCTCCCAGTGTACAAACTAGCACACTTACCCCTGCTCACCTCCAAGACCCCCACAACATTTAGCTCAGCCTTTTGCGCAGATGCGCTACAGATGTAAGCATCAGGTCTCGTCCACTGGCCCAAATATCCTTGAAGTGTATATCATTTATCTGTGGTGTACCGAAAGGAGCAAAAAGATTAATTATTGTATATACCATAATTAATTATGGTATATACCATAATAAAATATGGCATATACTATCATTAAATATAGCATATACCTTAATTAAAATAATGTAGATAAATGATATACACTTCAAGTATTTACATCTGTACCGCATCTGCGCAAAATGCTGAGCTAAAGGTTATGGGGGTCTTTGAGGTGAGGATTTGGAGTGGGGCAGGGGTAAGTGTGCTAGTTTGTACACGGGGATCAGCGTTTGAGCTGGATTGATGGTGGTTTAGTGTGTTTCAGTAGATACTACAATATTAAACACATTTCTCTCCGAGCCTGCATGCACTGCATGTACTAACATGGTATACTCGAAGGAACTAGAGCGTGACATTACAACTACGGCGCCTGAAAACTTTCGCATAATTCCTTATAGAACATGATCGGTTCGGTTTTTTACGAGCGAAGGACGGATAAGAGCTGTTATGTACATGCCATGTGTAAAATGCGCTTGTTCTGAGCTAAAACTGGCAAAACATCTGCATGCTCTCTTCGTTTTGACACAAAACTGAAGAGATCCCGTTCTGGGTTCGATTTGGCTACGGTTCTAATTTACAAACAAAGCTTTTTTCAACACCACGTTTGGCCTGTTTAGCAAGGTAAATCATATCTACATGGAATAAAATTGGCAGATTTTTACATAGTAGCTCATTCTTTTACAAAAATCAAAACAACCAACATTTTTTTAAGGTCGGCCCTACATACATTTTGTACAATTATGTCAGGAGGGCCATTGTATAAATTTAGGGCATCAGTATTTATGCTAAAATCCACCGTTCCCCCAAAAATGTATTTCTTTCTCTGAAGATTAATTTTGTTTTTAGAAGCAAACAGCGCAGACCCAGATGAAATGCTGCATAATGCAGCATTTTATCTGGGTCTTCATTGTTTACCAAACAAGCAGTAGGGAGTGCAGTTGTCAGTGGTAGATTGCTTGACTCGAGACCGAGGGGTCGCGGGTTCGAGCCTCACCGGCGTCACTGTGTTGTAGTCCTTGAGCAAGACACATTTATCCTAGCATAGTACTGGTTCAACCCAGGAAGACCCGCCCCTGTTTAACTGAAAGATTGTTGATGAGACGTAAAGAATCAAATAAGCAGCTTAGGGTATCTCCCTCAGCAGGATGTGGAAATACAATGCCCGACTTGTCCGACCTTATCCCATTTCATTTAGGACAAGTAAGACTTAGCCATTTATTTTCACTGATTTAAGTTAAAACAACTCTATAATAATTTGATTAATTACTAAAAACTCAAATGTAGTATGGAAATCATGTAGATCCTGATCAGGTGGTTTCTGAAGAAGCCAGCAGATTTGGATCCTCACTGTTTACAAAAGAGTTTATATCTGTTTTTACACATTGTTTCAGCAAAATTGGTGGTGGGTTGGTGTGTATCAGTAGATACTACAGTATTCACACATTTCTCTCCGCGCCTGCATGCACTAACATTGTATACTCCAAGGAACTAGAGCGTGACGTTACAGCTACCGCGATGGCGAAGGCGCTATTGCGCCTGAAATCTTTGGCACCATTCCTTCATAGAACATGATCGGTTCGATTTTTTACGTCTGAAGGAAGAATAAGGGCTGTTATGTACATGCCATGTGTAAAATGCGCTTGTTTCGAGCTAAAACTGGCAAAACATCTGCATACTTTCTTCGTTTTGACATAAAACTGAAGAAATCCCGTTCTGTGTTCGATTTAGTTACGGTCCTCATCTCAAAGCAAAGCTTTTTTCAACATCACGTTTGGCCTGTTTACCAAGGTAAATCATATCTACATGGAATAGCATTGCCAGATTTTTACATAGTTAGCCGATTCTTTTACAAAAGAACAAAACAAGCGAGAGTACCTACCTTTGTTTGTCTTTTCCGTGACTTTGCCACTACCGCGAAAGGTCCCGGATGTGACGAAGGAACAAATTTACGTTGACGCGATTTCGCGGTAGTTCCGCTGATGCCCACCCGTGAAATAAAGGCACCATAATTTTACACTGATTTTCTTAATCTAATATCTTTAGTAATGGACTCTAGCATTTCAGAAGTGGAATTTTAATGTGTAAATCAATATTTTTTCATAAGTTTGTAGTGCTTGAAAATGGTAGGAAAGTCTTTTAAAAGTCCTTGAAAAGTCTTTGAATTTTACACTAACTTGCCTGTATGAACCCTGGGCTATATTTACAGTTTTTCTGGTACGTTTGTGTATAAGTATCCTTGGATTGATCCCCAAGGGAATTGGGAGAACTAGAAACAATTTCTGCCTTTCTTGTTGTATTTAGATTAAAATGTATTGACACATCTTCCAGGCTTTCTTTGCCTCGAGGTGTTGTTGCCAGAAAATTAGACGAATAAATAGAGCATGTTGTCAGTATAGAGTCACAAGTTCAGCAATTTCTGTAAACATAATGCTTCTGGGCCGGCCCATTTTGGATTTTGACCCTGTTTCCATCTTAATGAATGCCAGGAAAACTTCTCTTTTTGTTCGAGTTTGATTATTTGGTGCAGCATCTTGCCATTAATTTGAAAAGTGATTGACAAAATGTGTTGGTATTTATTGATTGATCTGCTTCCGCAGGAGCTTTAAAAAAAAATGGTGTCTGCAGATTAAAATATTGTCTGCAGACTGGTGTTCTGTTTTAATCTGTGGTAGGTTAGGGGACTTTCCTTTACAGAAGAAACCCAATTTTGTTGCATACTACAACAATGGTGCAGACCAGGCTGCACATCCATACATAGTGAACCACATTCATAGATCCAGATAAGGAACTTTTATGTGCGTAAAATTGTAATTATTTTCTCACCCATCAATTGAAACATGTGTTTTGGGTGCTCAAAAGAACCGTCTCATTGAGTACCCACAACATATGTTTTGGGTGAGAAATAAAGAAAATAGTATTCCAATACACACTCCTATCTGGGGGCCTGCCACATTCATTGAGGCCCATATTAGGCAGGTACATTTCAATTTGCGACTATCTGGCACCATTATTATATCTGTCAGCATTTTAGTAGGGGAGACATACTGATTCAGTGCTGTCTGTTCTTCTGTCTGTTTGTTTGTTTGGTTTGCGGTTTTACATTCCAGTCAACAGCTATGGTCATGTCAAGACAGTCAGTTAAATAATTTCCGTAACCCCACTTTCCTGGACAAGCTTAACTAAGCTGTTAACCAGTACTTCATGCACATACTGTAACTGGCAACAACCCTTCTTGAATCAGTGGAAGTCATGATCAATCTCCACGATAGTATGGGACCTGGCCAGGATCAAACTCCCGACCCCTGGATCTGCAGTAACTTGCTACCAACTGCACTACGTGGTCTGATCTGTCTGTTTGTACCAACATTCATCATTTATGGGATCAGTTTTTCAATCTAATTAAGGGATTTATTCCATTATTAATAAGGATACACTGTTAGTCTCATAATATCGGCCTCGACGCGAGAAAACCTGTCTTCGGTGGTTTGAGAATAACACAGGCGCAGACCAGCCTGTGCATCCGCGCAGTCTGATCAGCACTTTTGTTATTTGCTTTTTGGAAAGTATCATATCTAGGCTTGCTACAAGCGAAATTTCAAATTTCTAGATAGTCTGTGTAGCTGAGGAGACTTGTTTGAGCCTCGCTTTTAAAAAAAAAAAAAAAAAATCTCGGAGAAATTAACATAAGTACAAGCCTATAGATCCCAAAAGTTAGAATGCTAATCCGTCTGACTGTCTTCAACTTTCTTACAGAATTTGTACTAATTAATTTTGGCAATGCATTTTCCAGACAAACTAAGCGGTACTGTGACAACTCTTATTCAAGTTCTTCTCATGTGCACTGATACATCTTATATGGTTGCAAATAGAGACAATATGAGCCTGCTCAGCTACAGAGACTAGCTAGAAAAATTAATTTTTACTCATAGCAAGTCTTAATATGATACTTTCCAATAAGCGAATAACAAATGCTCTGACCAGGCTGGGCAGATGCGCAGTCTGGTCTGCGCCTTTGTTGTTTGCAAACCCAGAAGACAGATTTTCTCGCGTTCAAAGGCCCATATACAAATTCCTAGAGGATAAATACATATCTGTTAATGGGAGAGTTACAACAATTTGTCATTAAGTGACACTGGTAGACATCAGTCTTTAGCCCAAGATGGTCATAGTGCGGCCAAAATGATTGGTCAGTTCATCAAATATTTACTCTTTCTCACTTATTCTGGCTTATTTTCCGTCGTTCTCTGATTACTTATGGTCGGTCAGTCTGTAAAATATTCATGATAATCACCTCTCCTGCATATTGCATGTAAATGTGTACCATTAGATTATGCTAGCATTGACTTCACCAATAACAATATAACACTCAGAATGGCTAAGCATTCTGAGTGCAAAAGGGTTAAACCATCGATCATGAAATAACAAGACAACAATGATTTTATAGGCTAATTACCCTTATAACTCACAGGTTTAGGTAAACAAAAAAAATTAGAGTACGGTTGTAAATATTTTCTTACCCATCAGTTTTAGCATATGTTTTGGGTGCTCAAAAGAACCGTCTCATTGGGATGGTTCTTTTGAGTACCCACAAGACATGTTTTAGTTGAGAAATAAGAATTATTTTTTTTTGGTACGTACACTTAGGTTAAGGCCTGAAGCTGTAAAAATATTCTGACATACAGTATTAAAGAAAAAGTCACAGGGTCGGACCATCATCCAAGTATAATTGGTCCATTGCCTTATCACACTGAAGAAGTGGTAATCTATAGCTGATGCAAAAAGAACACCATGGCAGCATTATAGATTGAAATTTTTCAATCTAGATTTCTGTTTCAAGACTCATTGGACTTTTGATACATGTGCATTTAAGTCATATGATCCATTGTATATGTCACGGGCTAATCTACTTTGCCGGGAACCATAGTTATACTGGGCCGGTACACCTGTTCTCGAGGGGTTCGAGGGTCAATAATTTACAACCAGAGATGGATATGGATCATAGACATATTTATTGGACCTCTCGGCAAACACCCGCAGATATAATATAATGTCCTAACTAATAGGAAAATCCTTATGCATACGTAAATTACTGCTGTGGCGAGGAACACAAGTTTCCTCACCCCCTTATTATAAATAAGACTATCTTCACGCGTAACGCCGAGGTTACCGAGGGGAAATACAAATGTCACATATAATATAATTATTTACAACATGATGAAAATGATATAAGTATTATACCTGCAGATATAATATAATGTCCTAACTAATAGGAAAATCCTTATGCATACGTAAATTACTGCTGTGGCGAAGAACGCGAGTTCCTCACCCCTTCACAACAAATGGAAGAATGGAAGAATGAAGGAAAGGGCGCCTTAGGTGAGTTTGTGCATGCTCATGCATATATGTGTGAATCTTGTGAAACGCGCGCAAATCAAACAGTGAGCAGTATTTACTGAATATGCGCTACTTATAAGGTGATTTATATGAGAAAATGATAGGAAATGTAATGAATAAAGGCCTATAGGAGAAAGTATGGGAGTAGAATATGGGATCAAGATCTCAGAACAAGTTGAGCAGAGTCCGCATTAAATGACCCTGCAACATATATATTGAGGGGGTCACACGTTATAATTTCCCCAAAATATTATATTTCTTTCTCTAAAGATAGAATCTGTCTTAGCAAACAGTGAAGACCCTGATGAAATGCCGCCTTATGCGGCATTTCATCTGGGTGATCACTGTTTGCAAAAGTACCCATTTAGGAGTTTCTAGTCTAAAAGTGCAAAACTCTTGTTTGTTTTATTTTCCAGACATTGTCAGTTGGGCATGGCTTGAATGATGACCAATGGCACTCGGTGTTTTATAAGAGACGCGGACAGGAGATAGAACTAAAGATAGACTCTAGCAGGCCTGTTGCAGGTGAGGCTCGGATAATTATCAATCACATGACGCTGCATCTGGGGGTGATGTAACGCTATGTATTAAAATCAATGAACTAATAGTAGAATTTAGTTACGTTATATGATGAATTACGTAACAACATTGGGTACATAAAGACAAAATCTTATAGTCCTGTATTATTGAATTTATTAAGCCTCACATTTTATCTCTTTTCCCCAACTCATTTAATAAATTCAATAACAAATGAGCACTCATGTAAGATCCTCTATTAGACTGGTATCAGACCAGTAAATAGAAAAATAGTAAAATACGTGCAAATACATATACAAGCCTATACATCTCTGAAAAAAATCTCTGGCTGTCTTGTTTCCTGTATTCTGAGCAATGGGGAAGTAATAAAGTATCATAAATTTATCTCTGTAGTAGTTATAGAACTTTCAGTTAGATGTCCTAATACAGGGCCTGAAGACAGGCTAGATCCTCTATATACACCCTTAATTGGGAGCCACAACATGACCGTATTGTATCAAAATCTGTGTTATATAGAGGTTTATCATATGACATTACTGTTAATCAGTTGATATTTCATAAATAATGTTATGACCACATGTTACATAACTTTTTCGGCGGGATGATGACATCCGTGACAACAATGCAACTTTTCATTGAAATAAACAAACTTTGAAGTCGGTAAAATCGCATTTAAAAGGTCATATGATAAACAGGATCTTATACCCATAAGGCTAGTTTAATAAATTTCATATGAAATGATCACGAGTGTAAGATCCTCTGTGTATTATAAAAAGACTGTACTGTACTGCTGAATTGGGACTTATCATGAAACCAAGAAACAATCAGAATAAACCATTCCAAATCTGTGTTGTAATGAGGTATGTTTTAAAGGGACTGCAGTCAATCAGGAAAGTTCGGCACAATTCAAGAATCGAATCAAGCCTCTGGTGTACGTAAGGCACATTACATGTAGTACTATGTACGAAAAAGCTCTATCTAATTAGCCGGAACTGGCGTAAGGAAAATTAGTTCTGTAGCATGTCAGTTCAGCCATATCAAAATCCACTTTTCTGATTACCTGAAAAGTTTAATCAGCAGAATAACGCTATAGCGATATTTTATTGAAAAAACATAAATTTTATTTATAACCGTTTGTTTTGCTGCAGTTACACGTGTTATTGTGATGACATGGTTCAGAGTCACGTTATCAATTTTGATTGTTGATGTACATCCGAGGTCAGATTCCGCGGAGTTGGCCGAGGCAGTTCCGATTGGGACTGCAGTGTACATTAGCCATTGATTTGTCTGTATTGGGACTGTTATCATGGAACCCAGAAACAATCAGAATAAACCATTTTGGCTGTCATTTTCTACCCATATTGATTGATAATGATAGGCGATTCTGAAATTATGAGTAAGAAATCGTAAATAATTCTCTTTGACTTCTGTTTTGCTTTCTGATGAGAAAAGGCATGTAACAGCTCCATTAGTCATTGATTCTGCCCATTGTTACATAAAACGATGAGGTCATTAGAAAAGGGTTCTTTGAACAAGCCTCAGATGGTGTTGAATTAACTCTTCGGCCAGGATTTTTTTATTTATTGATTTACAAACCCTCTTGCTGTAATTTTCCGGAAAGAAGAAGAAAAAATTAATATCTTAAATTATTTTTTTATTTTATCCCCCGACTTACGGGAAATGTTATGAAATGACGCTTTTAACGTCACGCATATGGTAAAACCCTACAGTTTTTACGCCAAAATGAGACTTCAAAATAGTTTTAATGTCATATGATAAATAGAATCTAACATTCATGCTCAGTATGATTGAATTTATTAAACTCGTTGAAAAAAACGATAAAATGCTCGGCAAGCCTCACATTTTATCGCTTTTTCCCAACTCATTTCAATAAAATTCGATAAATTTCATAATTTCATAAATTCAATAAAACATGAGCACTCATGTAAGATCCTGTATGTCATAATTTGGAAATTCTGAACTGTGATCAATGGAGATTGAATTTCTGTTTCTCAATTCAAATGTTTGATGTTTTCAAGTATGTTTTATCTTAATCTCTGGCTGGGCGCATCATAAGAGTGTTCTATTATTAGTGAAAAAGATGTACAAGTCGGTTATTTTGCTTTGCTTTCAGACATAATACCTAGTATTGCAGCTACAGTTAGGATCACTCAAATAATCCTGGGTTCTGTAGGACCCTTGTTATCGGGTATATTCACCATTTACCCCACCTGCAGCTACCATATTTACCAAAAGTAACAGACAGTCAGACACCTTAACTTCTTTTCATACTTCATCATATTATTGGATTCTCACAAAATTTAGCGTAAAATTGTCAATATTTTCTTACCAAACAGTTTAAACATATGTTTCAGGTGCTCAAAAGAGCCGTCTCATTGAGATGGTTCTTTTGAGTACCCACAACATATGTTTTGGTTGAGAAATAAGAAGATTAATTTTTTGGTACGCACTCTTAACTAATGCCTGTTTATTCTAAAGTTCAGATTTAAATGGGCTTTGACGTGAGAAAACCTGTCTTCAGTGGTTTGTGATGCAGACCAGCCTGTGCATCTGCGGTCTGATCAGCACCTTTGTTATTCGCTATCTGGAGAGCATAGTAGACAAGCTTACTCCATACAAAATTCCACTTGTCTAGCTAGTCTCTGTAGCTTAGAAGACTGTTTTGAGTCTCGCTTTGTCGGAAACCCCGAAGACAGGTTTTGTCCAGAAGAGGCCCAAATAGACTAACTGATGAGGTGTTTTTAAGTGGCAAACAGTGTAAACCCTGATCAGCCTGAAGGCTAATCTCTAATCTGGGTTTACACTGTTTGAATTGACCTATCTATCTGCAAGTTAAGGGTAAATATGGTGTTACCTCTCGTTACAAATGTTTTCTTACACACATAATCAGATCTGAAAGATGTCATACGACTATTCAAATTTTTAACTCGCCTGAGCTAAAGGCTCATTGGTGAGCAAATATACAGTACTCCAATGGCTCTGGCATCTGTTCTTCCTATAATTGGTTAGCCTTTTCATTCTTATCTGAACTCATTGGGCCAACTGTACTCTTATTTGGTATGGATACTCCTAAGGGTAGGGTAACGGAAGTTTGTACAAATGGTCCTGGTCACATGACCAATATGGCCACCATGCCCATAGATGGATAGAAGCTTTTAAAATCTTCTTCAGAACCAGAAGGCCAAAGACCTTGAGCCTTAGTGCGTAGCATTGGGAATGTTAACCCTACCAAGATTGTAGGTTGACCTTGACCTACATGTACTTTATGGCAAGGTCATATTTAATTCTTAATTAATTTAAATTATGCTTTTGAATACTGTTGAAGCCAGTCATAATGCTGATTAGATGATGTAAGGTCAAGTTTGATTCCATATCAATTTATATGGTAAATATCTTGAAAAGTTGATTTTTGGATAACTGTTCAAGCCAAAGAAACTTGACCCCACATTTGCACCTACAATAAAACCTGTGTTAAGCGGTCACTCAAAAGAAGACTCAAAAATCTGTCTTCAGGACAGATAATTGCTTAATACAGGTCAAAAGTAATGCAGAATGCTCTAAGTTTGACATGCACTATAAGCTTCCACCTGTATTTAAGACCTTTGTTTTGTCTATTTTTGAGAGGCCACTGAAGACAGGTTTCACTGTATTAAATAGGTAAACCAAGGGTAATCTAGGGTTGGATCAGGCAAACAATAGTACATCCAAAAATATGCTATGATTTTGAAGACAGGTCAATGTTCAAGGGAGGTAATAATGCTGCTGCAATTTCCACTGTTGTAAATCTAGTTATAATTCCTTGTTGTTTGACGCACCACAGAAATGTGAAGTTTTTTAAGTTTTTTTTTTTACTTTTTCTTGCTATTATTTCAAAGTAAAATATTAACAATGGCTTGCCTAATTTATAATTTGAGCACTTGTTGAGAATGCATGAATGAATTTCAAGTAGATGCACTAGATTCTAAATTCTGTTTGATTTTAAATCAAGAAAAAAATATTTTGATTTGAATCCTTGCATGAGTTCTTTGCATAAATGTGCTTGTTTCAGGCAAAAGGTATATCGTGGCAGTCTGCAGGCACTGATGTTATAAAACTTTTTTCATTCTCAACTCAACTGAGCACAAAATATCAACTGCTCATAAAAACTATAAAAAAGACAAATGAAGAAGTTTCTTACTTTAAGTCTCTCAGATGTTATTTTTATCATGCTAATAAATGTTCAAATACCAACAATTGTTGGCATTTTAACATTTATGAGCAGGCTAAATTTCGTGCCTAGCTGAGTTGAGCATGGAAAAAGTTTTATAACCTCAGGGGCCAGATCTGATTCTTTGATCTATAGATAGCAAAGAGCCCAATGTTCCTTCAGGTGAAAACTAAAGACTCTGATCAGACTGTGCAGATATGCAAACTGATTTGAATATTGGCTGTATGCACATTGCAACTTGTTCCTTATACTGGATACTTGCTCATTGAATTTCGGTAGGGTATTTAAAACTTGTAATCGAGATATCTTGAAAACTATCATAGCTAGGAGCTACAGACTGGATCAGCTGATAAAGGATGATAAGCAGAAAATTTGCAAATTGGTAAAACTTGTTTATCAATTTATCGCTGAGTTGTTGCCGCTGATTCACTCATAAAATAAAATCTGTGTAAAATGGCCACTCTTTAAAAAAGACCGAAAATTGGTTTTTAAGACCAAATATCACTTAATGCAGGACAAAAGTATTGCAGAATGCTCCAAAGGGAGCATTCTGCTATACTTTCGACCTTCATTAAGCTACCATTTGTCATTAAGATCTTTGTTTTGTCTGTTTTTGAGTGGGCGTTTTACACAGGTTTTACTGTACCTTGTTAGCAGGGGGTATCTAATAACTTTAAGAGCTACAGTCTTATAACTTGATATGCTCATAAAATAGATGGATGTTGAGTGGATTAGAAGGAATTTGGTTAAACATTTAACAGAGTTATGGCCCTTATTTAAAATAGAGCACCATCCTTATGGACAAGCATATGGTTTGAGACACCGTGTTTAAATGCCTTTAGAAGGGTAACAGGAAAATAATTTTCTTATTTCTCAACCAAACCATATCTTGTGGCTACTCAAAAGAACCGTCTCATTGAGACAGTTCTTTTGAGCACCCAAAACATCTGTTAAATGTCAAGGGAAATAAGATAGTTACAATTTTACGCAAAAAGTTTTTGTTTATCTAAACCTATGGTTTCACAAGCACAATTTCTATTTTAGAATTGATATGGTTTTGTCATAGTGATGGAAAACAGGGTGAATCTAGATCAGCTGGCTTCATCAGAAGCCAGCTGATCAGGATTTACACTGTTTTAAAAATTGATGCAGAATTTTTTAAGAGGACTTATAAGATTGTATAAAGTATGTTCATATTCTTCTTTCAGACACAATTCCTGGCAATAATGGTGTGCTAAGCCTCGTTGAGATTGACATCGGGAATGAGGTACAGAGCGACAGGTCTCTCCAGCAACATTCAGGCCTTAAAGGCTTCATGCAGAAGTTCACCTTCAATGGGAGGAACTACTTTGAGATGGGAGATACAGAACAAGTGGAGAAAGTGGAAATCACAGCCTGGTGAGGGGAACAGTCTGTTCTGTTGTACACCCTCTTATCCCTTTGTGCACCGATGGAATTGTCCATCAAGTTTCATATAGTCAAGTCAGGATAGTCCATTATTATACCCCCGGTACGAAGTATATAGGGGGTATATAGTTTTTGCCTTTTCTGTAATCATGTTTGTCTGTCTGTCTGTTTGTCTGTCTGTCTGTTTGTCTGTAAACTTTTTTTTTCATCAAAGATTTCTCAGCAACTACTTGGGTTAGGATTCTGTAATTTGGTACAAGGCTTGATAGTGATGAGTTGTATTGTGTAACAAAAGAACAGCCACATATTGCTTATCAGTCCCTTTATTTGTTCATTTTTCTTTCTCTCCAATGAAAAAATTTTTGTCAAAGATTTCTCAGCAACTACTTGGGTTAGGATTCTGAAATTTGGTACAAAGCTTGATAGTGATGAGTTGTATTGTGTAACGAAAGAACAGCCACATATTGCTTATCAGTCCCTTTATTTGTTCAATTCTTTCTCTCCAATGAAAATTTCTGTCACAGATTTCTCAGCTCCTATTGGAGCCAGTGTTTTCAAATTTTGTTTACATCTTCAGGATGGCAAAGTGTACTGTGTAAATGGAAATTAAGATGCTAATCCTCATTTTGCCTTCTTTTTTCAAATTTTCAATTTTTTCCTTCTTTCTCTCTTATATATTTTTTTCTGTCAAAGATTTCTCAGCAACCACTTGAGTTAGGACTCTGAAATTTGGTACAAAGCTTGATAGTGATGAGTTGTATTGTGTAAGAAAAGAACAGTCACATATTGCTTATCAGTCCTTTTATTTGTTCATTTTTCTTTCTCTCCAATGGAAATTTCTGTCACAGATTTCTCAGCTCCTATTGGAGCCATTGTTTTCAAATTTTGTGTACACCTTCAGGAAGGCAAAGTGTACTGTGTAAATGGAAATTAAGATGCTAATCCTCATTTTGCCTTCTTTTTTCAAATTTTCATTTTTTCCTTCTTTCACTCTTATATAATACATATATACATTTTTTCTGTCAAAGATTTCTCAGCAACTACTTCAGTTAGGATTCTGAAATTTGGTACAAAGCTTGATAGTGATTAGTTGTATTGTGTAACAAAAGAACAACCACATATTGCTTATCAGTTCCTTTATTTATTCATTTTTCTTTTTCTCCAATGAAAATTTCTGCCGCAGATCTCTCAGCTCCTATTGGAGCCAGTGTTTTCAAATTTAGTGTACACCTTCAAGTAGGCTAAGTGTATTGTGTAAAGGAAAATAAAGATGCTAAAGCTCATTTTGGCTTCTTTTTCAATTTTTCCTTCTGTCACTCCTATATAACACGTATGGACGTTTTTTGTCAGAGTTTTCTCAGCAACTACTTGATTTAGGATTAAGAAATTATTTGTGTACTTTCAGGTAGGAGAAGTGTATTGTGTAAATGAAAACTAAGGTGCTAATCCTCATTTTGCCTTCTTTTTTCAAATTTTCAATTTTTCCTTCTGTCACTCTTATATAACACATATGGACATTTTTCATCAAAGTTTTCTCAGAAACTACTTGATTTAGGATTATGAAATCTTTGACAATTTTGTCTTTTCTCTGAAAGTGTTGCTACCGCCGGGGTTATGTGAGCTTCGCTCACTTCTTGCTATATTATATATTAAGGGGTCGCAGGTTGTAATTTCCTAAAAATGTTGTATTTCAGTCTCTGAATATTGTTTTTGTCTTAGCAAACAGTGTAGACGCTGATGAAATGCTGCATTATTGTACCATGGTGCGCCTGAGAGTTATCATAGCATCATGTATTAAAATTGATAAACCACTAGTGATTAAACCGTTTGCATATTAAATAATGCTATGTATTGATGCCCAAAAGAATATTCCTATTATATTGACAAAATCTTGTAGGTTTCATGCCAAAATATGATTTTGAAGCTACAGTAAAACGACCACTAACCAATAGACAAAACAAAGATCTTAATGACATGGTAGCTTAATGAAGGTCTAAAGTATTGCAGAATGCAGCATTCTGCAATACTTTTGACCTGCATTAAGCGATAATTAGTCTTGAAAATCAATTTTTGGTCATTTTGAGAGTGGCTGTTTTACACAGGTTTTACTGTAATTTTAATGTCAATGATAAATAGAATCTAACATTCATGTTACTGTATTATTGAATTCATTAAAAAAGTTGCAAAGAAGCAGTAAAATGCTTGGCAAGCCTCACATTTTATTGGTTTTCCCCAACTTGTTTAATAAATTCAAAAAACATGAGCACTCATGTAAGATCCTCATGACGAAGGCCAAGTGGCGAAAATTTAGAACCGAGTCGAAGAAGAATTATTTGTGTATTTAACTCTTTACCTACTACTGTTGTCTGCTGATAACCTTTGCAAACAGTTTGGACCTTGATCAAGCCCGACAAAATATCGAGCCTGATCTCCATCCAAACTGTTTGACACTCTGATGGTATTCCTGAAAGAATTTTCGGAAAAAATAATTTTGAAAAAAATCAGCAGACGACAGAAAAAGCTTTTTTCTGCTTTCAGGCTGGATGGTGGAGAATCTGTAACAAGAGATGCCGTGACGTTTAAATCTCACGAGTCTTACGTGACCCTGCCACAGCTTCATCCTAACAACCATTTCGCCGTTTACTTCAAGATAAAGACAATGGAGTCAGCTGGTCTGATTCTGTTCAACGGAAGAACCGGCTACGATTTCTTGGCGTTAGAACTTTATCAAGGATTTCTTTATTATATTTACGACATGGGTGGCGGCACACAACGAATACGAGTTAATACTCCTAATGCGTTAAACGATAATGCCTGGCATCTTATTTCATTGTTGCGACCGCAGATTGAAAAACAGTTAATCCGAGTGGATGACTTTCCGCCAACAGTTGAAAATATGAAAGATTATTCGGCGAGAAGATTTGATCTCATAGGGCCGCTTTATTTGGGTGGTGTTATCAGAACGTTGTATAATTCCTTACCTACGCAAGTGGTATCAAAACACGGTTTCCTTGGCTGTATGGCTTCACTTGTTTTGAATGGCTTTGATTACAATATAATGAAGGATGCTACTAATAAGGAATACGCTATTGTTGAAGGATGTTCAAGTAAGCCTATTTATCATTACACGAGCCTTTTCTTGCTTTATGTACTACACTGCTCCCCAATACACCCCTTTTTGAAAACCATGCCAACTTGAACTCTTTGTTTTGTTTGTTTGATTGTTTTGATTCTTTACGTCCCAGTCAACAATTTTTTAGTTATGTTGGGAAGAGTCTTCCTGGGTTGAACCAGTACTAAGCAAAGTTAAATGTGTCTTGCTCAAGGACACAACACAGTGATTCCGGTGTTGAACTCTTTGTTCACTAGTGTCGTCAGCTGATAGCCTTTGTAAACAGTTTGGACCCAAATCAGGCCTGAGGTTATAAAACTTTTTTATGCCCCTAAAGGAACTTTGGGAGGCATATAGTAATCGCACTGTCCGTCAGTCCGTCCGTCCGTCCCGCTTTTGTGTCCGGTCCATATCTCCTATATTCTTTGAGTTAGGAATTCCAAATTTGTTGTGTGGATACATCTTGGGATGGCGGAGTGTCGCGTACCATTTTCGAGTCACTGTGACCTTGACCTCTGACCTAGTTTTTAGAATAATCGTGTCCCGAGCATATCCCTTATATTATTTGAGGTAGGAATCTCAAATTTGGTGTGTGGATGCATCTTGGGATGACAAAGTGTCGCGTACCATAATTAGGTCACTGTGACCTTGTATGTGACCTCTGACCTAGTTTCTAGAAACTGCATTGAGTCTGGTGCATATCTCCTATATTCTTTGAGATAGGAATTCCAAATTTGGTGTGTAAATGCATCTTGGGATGACAGGGTGTCACATGCTATTTTTGGGTCACTATGACCTTGACCTCTGACCTAGTTTTAAGAATTATTGTGTCTGGAGCATATCCCTTATATTCTTTGAGTTAGGAATTCCAAATTTGGTGTGTGGATGCATCTTGGGATAGTGGAGTGTCATGTACCATTTTCGGGTCTCTGTGACCTTGACCTCTGACCTAGTTTTAAAAATAATTATGTCTGGAGCATATCTCTTATATTTTTGAGGTAGGAATCTCAAATTTGGTGTGTGGATGCATCTTGGGATGACAAAATATCCCGTACCACAATTTGGTCACTGTGACCTTGAACTTGACCTCTGACCTAGTTTCTAGAAACTGTATTGAGTCTGGTGCATATCTCCTGTATTCTTTGAGATACGAATTCCAAATTTGGTGTGTAAATGCATCTTGGGAGGACTGGGTGTCACATGCTATTTTTGGGTCACTGTCACCTTGACCTCTGACCTAGTTGTAAGAATTATTGTGTCTGGAGCATATCTCTTATATTCTTTGAGTTAGGAATTCCAAATTTGGTGTGTGGATGCATCTTGGGATAGTGGAGTGTCATGTACCATTTTCGGGTCTCTGTGAACTTGTACTCTGACCTAGTTTTTAGAATAATCATGTCCAGAGCATATCTCTTATATTATTTGAGGTAGGAATCTTAAATTTGGTGTGTGGATGCATCTTGGGATGACAAAGTGTCGCGTACCACAATTAAGTCACTGTGACCTTGAACTTGACCTCTGACCTAGTTTCTAGAAACTGCATTGAGCCTGGTGCATATCTCCTGTATTCTTTGAGATAGGAATTCCAACTTTGGTGTGTAAGTACAGCTTGGGATGACTGGTGTCACATGCCATTTTTGGGTAACTGTGACCTTGGCCTCTGACCTAGTTTTAAGAATTATTGTGTCCGTAGCATATCTCTTATATTCTTTGAGTTAGGAATTCCAAATTTGGTGTGTGGATGCATCTTGGGATAGCAGAGTGTCATGTACCATTTTTGGGTCACTGTGAACTTGTACTCTGACCTAGTTTTTAGAATAATCATGTCCAGAGCATATCTCTTATATTATTTGAGGTAGGAATCTTAAATTTGGTGTGTGGATGCTTCTTGGGTTGACAAAGTGTCGCTTACCATAAGTAAGTCACTGTGACCTTGAACTTGACCTCTGACCTAGTTTCTAGAATTGGTGCATATCTCCTATATTCTTTGAAATAGGAATTTCAAATTTGGTATGTAAATGCATCTTGGGATGCCTGAGTGTCACAAACTATTTTTGGGTCACTGTCACCTTGTTTCATGCTCAACTCAGCTGAGCACAAAATCTATCCTGCTCATAAATGTTAAAATGCCAACAATTATTGACATTTAAACATTTATCAACATGATAAATACAACATCTGAGAGACTTAAAGCAAGAAACTTCTTCATTTGTGGGTTTTCTAGTTTTTTTGATTAGTTGAAATTTTGTGCTCAGTTGAGCATGAAAAAAGTTTTATAACCTCTGGGCCAGGCCTGACAAAATGTCAGGCCTAATCTGGATCCAAACTGCTTTTGACACTGATGGTATTCCTGAAAGAATTTTTCAAAAAAATGAATTTGAAAAAAAAAATCAGCTGAGAACAAAACGTGTGAAAAATAACCTAGCATGCAAACTGTAAGATAAACCGCGATTTAAATTGTTGACTAGGATGTAAAGCATCAAAGCTAAAACTAACGAATACATGAAAGTTTTTGTACTCCTAGCTTAAGTTCAAAAAGTTGTGAACATAGTGCAACTTTGATTTAATTTATACTGGTCATTAGTTAAAAGTGCATAATAAAAAATGATCTTGTTTTTCAACCAAAACATATGTTAAGGGTACTCAATGAGACGGTTCTTTTGAGCACCCAAACCAAATGTTAAAACTACTGGGTAAGAAAATATTTATAATTTTACGCTCAAAAATTTTGTTTATCTAAACCTATGTTTATGTCTGTATGTCCAATCCAGGCCCGTAACAAATAATAATTTTCTTATTTCTCAACCAAAATATATGTTCCTTTGAGCACCCAAAACATATGTTAAAACTGAGGAGTAAGAAAATATTTACAATTTTACGCTCAAAGTTTTCTTTATCTAAACCTGTGCATTTCTGTTGTTTATTTAGGTACAGAGACGGCGTGTCATGCTAACTCCTGCTACAATGGTGGTATATGTAGACAGCAGGGACATTCTTACACATGTGATTGTCATATGACTGCATTCAGTGGACCCACATGTACAGAAGGTAATAGCCATCAACTCTTAACCTGCGAGTGTCATCTGCAGATACGGTAAAACCTGTGAAAAACGGTCACTCTCAAAAAGACCAAAAATTGGTTTTCAAGACCAGTTATCGCTTAATGCAGGTCAAAAGTATTGCAGAATGCTCCAAGGGGAGCATTCTGCAATACTTTTGACCTTCATTAAGCTACCGATTGTTATTAAGATCTTTGTTTTGTCTATTTTTGAGTGGCCGTTTTACACAGGTTTTGTAAATTGGCCACTCTCCAAAAGACCAATAATTGGTTTTCAAGACCAATTATCGCTTAAGGCAGCTTAAAAGTATTGCAGAATGCTCAAAGAGGAGCATTCTGCAATACTTTTGACCTTCATCAAGCTACCAATTGTTATTAAGATCTTTGTTTTGTCTATTTTTTAGAGGCCGTTTTACACCGGCTTTACTGTAATCTAAATGTAAAATTTGGATTGAATCTGGATCCAAATTGTTTGACACTCTGATACGAGGGCTGTTCAAATATGAATGCAAGCAGCTTCATAACTTTCTTCACATATATGCTACGACAAAATGTCATACATTTCCGGAAAGAACTATTTGTCGCCTTTAAAATGGTACCAAACATAAAGAACCAATTACTATATATCTCGAGTTACAGACGCTTATATAAAAGCCATTGCAGTATACTGAAGTTTTCTGAAGCAAATTGCCATACACATTATGGTACATGTGCGGATATAGTGTCATATCTTTGTTAGTTTAAGACTAAATGGCACCAAATTTTAGATGCAAGTTTATGGTACATTGACAAAGTTGCTTGCAGGATAAAGTTTATATGATCCTGTTTCAATCTCTATTAAACAGGCACGTTTGTGACGTCATTAATTTTATTATAAACGTCATTTTGAGTTATCTACTGGTGATGCAATAATGAACATCGCTGTGTCTTTTTCTTTGCGTTTTGCTAAAAACATGCTCAATATATCATAAGGAAGCTTTCAAAATGCTCCGTCCTCTATTTACAGAGTTATCACATTTTATATCATTTTTCAAGCATTTTTCTGCTTCTTAATGACGTGTTTACATTAATTAAAATATGCTCAATCTGTCCAGTCCTCAAGACCAGGTGAGTAATTTTATTGTAGATAATGCCTATTTTGGTAAAACTTGAAATTTACGATCACATTTAGATTAAAACCACAATGTTATGGCAACAAAAATTAAGTTTAAGTTCTATAACACCTTCACTTAAGGCAGTTTTGACTTAACAAAAATGATTTTCAGCGTTCAAAAATAACACACTATCCTTCAATGATTTGTAGCAGCAACTCAGTATGAGCGATCAACATATTGTCTTTGAGTAAAAACTAGTTTAAATGTTGCTTCGTGCATTTTGTTAGAGAAAAGTTTGACTGAAAACTGAAAGGGTGTGTTTTGTTTACCATTTATTTGCAAACATAAGGAGACTTTAGTGAAAATGATTTGATGTAATTAAAAAAAACGTGTCGGATTTTTGCAACTTTCACAGAATCATTATATAAGTATATGGGGATACTTCCTTAAAAATTTCAAGAAATTTTACCAATTTATCGAAGAATTATACGCTCGTCTATATCACTGGTATGTTCAAAGTATTGAGTTTATTAGTATACTAAAGTGACCCTCATACAAAGGGCTATAACTCGATAAGTATACTGTATTTTTCTTTGGGTCTGGTGCCAGTTTAAAGGTGACATATAATCCTTTATAGAAACGTATACCAGTTTGTCGTAGCATATTTGTGACGAAAGTTATGAAGCTACTTGCATTCATATTTGAACAGCCCTCGTAGTATTCCTGAAAAATCTTTTGAAAATATTTATTTTGAAAAATCAGAGCTACATATACTATACTTTACGAATCGAAATGAGCCTTGATGAGACAAAACCTAACTTCGTGGTTTCAGATCGAGCGAGACTCAAACCATTCTCTTCAGTGCTGGGTGGGTTGGGGTCATGTAGCATATCAAATTACAGGGAATGAAACGTATGACAACATACATGCAAATATTTTGCCCTTACACACAACTTTGACACCTGGGGTGAGGTCAAAAGGTCAAAACAGTTGTTTTTTTTTATCTGAAAGTGGTTATGTTGCATATCAAATTAAAGAAAATGAAGCATAGAACAAACTTCAAGCAAGAATTTTGAACTTACACACACCTGATCTCTGGGGTTGAGTTTAAAGGTCAAATATTGAAATTGTGCATTTATGTATATTTTTATTGACTTGAGCATGTTGACACTAAAACAAATTTTAAGGGTGTACTACATAATTGACATGCTTTATAGTTGTGACCGGTATGATAGGCGAAGTGGACTTAGCTGTAGGAGAGATGGGATAACTATTTTGTGATTTACTCTTTTATCTAAAATAACCTTTTGTCGCGGGATAAAAATTCTATGAATTTGCCTTGTTGTTTAACCTTTACTCCATGATAGTGCCTTTTGACGCCTTTGAAATATCATGTATTTTAAAATATTGTGGAAAATCAAGCATTTGCTCATTTGGAGCAAATGCTCCATTTTCCATAATATTTCCAAAAGTATTCAAAAGTTTGCTTAAATTTTTCTTGAATTTTTTCAATGTAGTCTAAAAATAGAAAATGATGTCATGATCTAAAAATAGCCTATAGCATTTACCATAAGCTTGCATAAATTCTGTAGTGAAAAGTTAAGATATTATACCACCCTTACCAACTTTAGCACGAAATATCTCGTGATGTGCAAGGTCTACACTGATGTAGGTGGTATAAAATAGCTATACCATGTTTGTCCACTTGTACGGAAGATAATCCACTCGCTAAAGCTCTTGGATTATCTCTAAGTACAGGCGGACAACCCATGGTATAACTATTACTAAATTGTCTTTTACTTTTCAGAGAGTACAAAATACAAGTTTGGTTTTAAGCGAGGTCTTATCATTTTTGAGCACTTTGAAGTTGACCGGAAAGATACGACTAGCGACAGCCTTGCTTTTGGGTTTAAGACGATACAAGATTTTGCAGTCCTTGTAAGAATAGATAGTGCTGATACTAATGATTACATAGAAATGGAATTGGTAGGTACCACAAGTGTAACTTCCTCAGTAACCCAGGCGTGAACCATTCCGTACCCACTGCATTCAGGTACAGAATGGGTCACGCCTGGGTTACTGAGGATGCAAGAGTAACAGCCCACTAAGCATATTAGAGCCGGCCATTATTGGTACACAAAAAACCTCTTTTTGTGGCACTTCTTTATATGCAATGACAGTGGTGTAGCCAGAACGGCGAAAAAGTTACGCACATCAAAGGGAGACTACTGGATCAAGCAATGATTCTCTTCACTTGCATCCCTTTTCCAAATGGGAACTTCTCTTAAAGGAAAGAATTTGCTCCCAGAGGGAGCGAATTCTTTCCTAAAGGAGCAGTACCTTATGGTATGGAAATCACTTTTACAACATTAGGTGACCTCCCTTAAATGTTACTAATTTTATTAGGCACATGCGTAATTGCGTAATGGGAGCTACGCCAATGAATAATACAGTAACACCTAAAAAGTTTGAACTACGATTGTTTGAAATACCCCCTTATTTGAAATAAATTTTGGACTTAATGGATTCAGAGACTAGAGACTATATATGAACTATTTTTATAACTGTCTATAAAAAGCATATATTGTATTGGGTCTCCCTGAGACGCTTTTTTTACCCGTCCAAAGCATATGTTGGATAGGAAAAAAATGATAAAGTAATTTCTTGGGTTTGTTTACACATTAATGTCTACCTACCTAAAATTCGAACAACTGATGATCAAAATGAAACCTCAAGTCCCGAGGACTTCGAATTTCCGAGATTTGACTGTATAGGGATCAATCATGAATTGGTAGGTACAAAAAAGTGGAGCAACCTATTAGGCATATAGAGATGGCAGCTATTGGCCCACCAGTGAAACACCTTTTGAATGGTGTTTCGCTTTATATGCAATAATACATAAATACCTTGGGAATTTAAACTCTGATTGTTAGAAATACTTGCTAATCAAAATAGATGTGGGACTTAATGGATTCAGAGACTCGGGACTTTTTTTTACTATTTTTATATCTGTCTATAAAACACATGTTTTGGGTGCATAAAAGAAACGTCTCCCTGAGACGTTTCTTTTACCCACCCAAAACATATGTTGGATTGGCAAAAAATAATGAAATAAATTTTTGGGGTTGTATACACATTTATATCTACCTAGAGTTGACACTCAGTAAGTGTACAATTACGAAACAGATTTACCGTTAGAAATATGAGAGACATACAAGCATTTGTCCAATCAAGTGATTACAGTGGCATAGTGTGACCAACTACGTAACTTTATGCCAGTTGTGTGGCAAGTATACCAATAATTTGAGCATCTGATGATTCAAAATAAAACCTCAAGTCCCGAGGACTTCGAATTTACAAGATTTGACTGTATAGGGATCAAGCATGAATTGGTAGGTACAAAAAAGTGAAGCAACCTACTAGGCACATAAGAGAGGGCAGCTATTGGCCCACCAGTGATACGGCCTTTTTTTTATTGCATGTGGCACTGCTTTATATGCAATATTCTAACACACCTCGCCTATAGAATCAATGCTAAAAAAATGTGATATATCAAACAATAATTCACAGTTTTGAAAGCGCGAGGAAAGCGCACGCTAGCTGATGTCATTTATTACTGCAAAATGATGTAAGTCATGGTGTTAGATGGTGCAACGTCATTTTTACTTTTGTAAGACATTACAAATACATGTAAGCATATGCGACACAGTCCGACTATTGGCGGAATGGCGGAAAGTTGGAAGAAGCTGAAGACTTCAAATGTGTTTTTGTTGTTTATTGTGTGTAAGAATCAAAATAGATCAGCTCTAGTGCGTGAATTGTTGAGTTATAATTCACTGTTTGTAGTTCAGTTGTACGAAGATAAATCACTCACGCTACGCTCTCCTGATTTGATCCTCTTTACAACTGACATTCAAACAGAGAATTATTGCTAACAATTCACTGCTAGAGGTGATCTATTTCTTAAATGGATCAATCATGGTTTTTATGCCCCAAACTTTGAAAAGTTGTAGGGGCATATTGCTTTGGGCTTGCCTGCCCGCTCATTCGTTTGTCCGTGCGTCTGTTAAAAAAAGTTACAGTTTTCAAATTTCATATCTGGATTCCTCATAAAAAAATAGCCAACCTGTACTTTTGGGGGTCTGAATTTTCTCCCTTTGTGCCCCTGTTTAATGAAATTTTATAATCAAGTTATCTCAAAAACTGTATTAGTTAGTAGCTTCAAACTTAGTCAGCTATAAGAGGATAATGGGTAAACTACCTGGTGATATTAAAAAAAAATCGAAGCTGATGCCCTTTTCAAATTTGGCCATTGAAAACTTGTAATCAAGATATCTCAAAAACTATTATAGCTAGGAAGTTCAAACTTGGTCAGCTGATGATGAGTAGTATAGCTAGGAGCTTCATACTTAAACAGGCCTCCAGATAAGAGTGCATACTGGAAAATTATTTTCTTATTTCTCAACCAAAACATATGTTGTGGGCACTCAAAAGAACCGTCTCAATGAGACTGTTCTTTTGAGCACCCAAAACACATGTTTGAATTGATGGGTAAGGAAATAAATGCAATTTTGGTGCACAAACTATCTTTATCTTATCTGAACCTATGCTTAAAGCTTGTCTTAAAAAAGGGCACCATCTATATGGACAATTTAAGCATATGGTTGGGGGCACAGTGTTTTACAAACACAATTTCTAGTTCATGCTATAATGTTCTCTACAGGCACAATTACCCAGCATGCAAAGAGTTATAAATAGATTTCCAAGCAATATCAGATGAAGTACACCTACACTGATGTCTTTTCTTTGTCTTACTAGATATAGGAGACAAATTGAAGACATTTTAATCTACGGTTATTTCCTTATAAGGCGGAAAGTTGGTGATGATTCAACTTTGAAAAGTAATTACTGACACTTTAAGTTTGCAGAAAAGGCACAGAATGAATTTGAAGCTTGAAAAAAACAACATGCAAAAACAGTTAAGACAAATAAATGGCGCCATTGACTCTTTACATGCCAGTGGCATCTTTTGTTGTCTGCTGATTAACTTTGCAAACAGTTTGTACCCAGATCAGGCCCCACAGACATGTCAAAATTTTCATTTTGGGAGGTATATCGTCCGATTTATGGTTGGAAATCAAGTTTTACGGCTCCGTTTACCCCTCGCCATATAACTAAATTTCAGATCGTATGTCCGACGATATACCTCCCCAAATGAAAATTTTGAATATGCCCTAAATATTCAGACACCTCCTCTTCCCAAACTTATCCTAAATTTGAATGGATCCATGACCTTTCATCTAAAACCATTTTGTCTAAAAGCTATTTCATCTAAAAACCATTTTGTCTAATGACCATTTCATTCTAATGCCATTTAATTTAATTGACAATTAATCCAATACAACTGTTCATATAAATTTTATCTAAAATATAGGGCCAGTTAAGCAAATATTTTTACCATAAAATTGCGATTATTTTCTTACCCAAATATTTAAACATGTGTTTTGGGTGCTCAAAAGAACCGTCTCATCGAGACGGTTCTTTTAAGTACCCACAACATAAGTTTTGGTTGAAAAATAAGAAAAATAATTTCGGTTACGCACTCTTATCTGGGGGCCTGCTAAAATGTCTAAATTTCGTCTAAATTAAGTCTAAAACAATTATAAGAGAAATATTTTGGGAACAAAAATTATATTTATGCAACAATTCAATGATGTTTAGAGGTCTGAAATGTCTAGTAGTTGGAGTGATAATCATATCCCACGCAGGTAATCCATACTTTCTCTGTCATGATGGCTTCCACAGATCCACTTGATATGCTCACAAACAACGGCAGCAAATGTATTTGCTTTTGGTGTGACTTCTCATCTTAAACATCTTATTATTTTTAGACCAAATGTTGCATCAGCAGAATCTATAGACGAATTGTCCATTTGATGAATTGTCCATTGTGCCAAATGTTTTAAGATGATATAGCATTTAGATGAAATTTCCATTTGACGAATTGATCATTAGGCTAAATTTGCCGTTAGGCAAAATGACATTTAGACAAAATGATTTTAGACAGAATACCATGTGCCCTTTTAAACAAGTCCTTTTCATAACCTAATTAGTAATGTAAAATGGCAAATAGTGTAAATCCTGATCAGACCGCTCCTTCAGGAGCGGTCTGATCTTTGTTTACACTATTTGGTCGCACCTATCCGTCTAAAATTTAGGGATGATATGGTAATTGTGTTCTTACAGGTTGAAGGGAACATTTTTGTTGTATACAACATGGGCCAGCTAGACCTACCAGTCGGGGAACCATACCATAAAGTGAATGATGGGAAGTATCATGTGATCAGGTTTACTCGCTCTGGCGCTAACGCTACGTTACAAATTGACAAGTGGGACAGGGCTACGAAAGTTCCTATTAGGGGTAATGTATTGCTGCTTTTGTTAATTTGTTTACATAGTCACATAGTCAAGCTTACATAGTCACACAAAAAAGGCAGTATGGCCAGGAAATGCCACAATCACAGTTCACAGACCAATGGCACCGTAAGGAAGACACATTAGAGCACAGACATACAAAAAAAAACACATGAATGCAAGAAATACAATAAAGTAAAGCAGTCAGGCCCCAAGGTTATAAAACTTTTTTCATGCTCCACTCAGCTAAGCACAAAATTTCAACTGCTCATAAAAAACTAAAATAGCGATAAAGAAGTTTCTTGCTTTAAGTCTCTCAGATATTGTGTTTATCATGCTAATAAATGTTAAAATGCCAACAATTGTTGGCATTTTAACATTTATGAGCAGGATAAATTTCCTGCTCAGCTGAGTTGAGTATGGAAAAAGTTTTATAACCTCGGGGGCCAGTTCTTTCTTCCTTAGATAAGTGTGAGAAAACAAGTGTATTTACATTGGTTTCTTAAAGCAAATTTTAAAATGTCAGCTGGAATGTTTTTGGTGGCCTTAGTCGTTTTTAAGGGTTAACTAAACATAATCACACAGCTTATATTAGGCCACACCAAATAAATTTTTAGATTCTCTTCCAAATTTTGTGAAAAAATGGGGTGGGTGGACGGTTTATATTTTTTATTTTTTCGACTGCTTTTATGAAAAGAACAGTCCTCAAAGAAACATTCAATACCTTGAATTTAAATTGTCAAAATGAATAAAAATTAAGTGTCTTAATAAAAACCAGTTTGTTAGCTTTTCAAATATGCTGGCAAGTAAAATTGCGCCAAAAATTTCCAGCCTTTTTCAAACCTTTTATCATATATAAGCAAATAAAAAAATCAGGGTGGAAGGTTTTTCTCAAAAACCTTAAATCTTCCACCCCATTTTTTTTTATTTGCTTATATTTCAAAGGGGCAGGTGGGGATGAGAATCTAAAATTTTATTTGGCATGGCCTTATATAAATAAGATCAAAGATAGAGCATATTCAGATTTTTGGAGTGAATATGACATCTATTTCATGGAGTGAAGTGAAAAATGTATATTTCATGACTGATGATGCCACAAATGAAACATACATTTTTTTCGCTTGATGAGATGATATCTAAATCTAAGGTCGCAGAGGGTTGATACGGGGTATGATAAGAAAATTGTCAGATCATAATTTATTAAACTCCAGCTGTTAAGTTTTTAGACTTAATTTTTCGCAATAACTTTTTTGTCTTCAATTTTAGCGAAATGTGTTCGCTATGAAAGTTGTAGAGGAGAATTTCTGCCAACTTCTCCAAATTTAAGGTCTTGTGCCTGTGGCGCAAACAGATTTTTGTGTATATAGATGAAGATTTTGCATTAAATTGAATTCATCCTAAATTTCAAAGTCTTTTAATGACAGGTATAATTCGTATAGTCCTGACAGAAAGGGGTAGTTTAAAAAAATATTCCAAAGCGGTGCATATCCCGCTCTTCAAAGGCTGTGCATAACATAAAACTGCCGTTAACATACTCAGAATTTAAAGTGCATATGCAGAATCAACTTAAAGCAGACTCATTTGTAGGAACAAAGGCTGGGTTATCGCATGACGTGCAATTTTTCTCTAATGCACATGCTATGAAATGAATGATTTTAGATGACCCTATTAGTTTAATGCACGAGCGAATCAGGCGCGATTTCCATTTTATTTGAACAAGCCATCCATCGCTTTAGTAATTGAATTAGGGCGGTGCAATGTACATTTTTGACTGACATCTTGGACTTTGTTTATTTGCCCTTTGTTTGAAATGTACAAAGAGTGTATCTAAGCACAAAGGAACCTGCAGCATCTAGGATGTTGGAACCATTTGGAGAAGTTGGCTGAGATGTTCTTGAATACTTTTCATCGCGAACACATTTTGCTAAAATAGAAGACAAAAAAGTTATTGCGAAAAATTAAGCCTAAAAACTTAACAGCTTGAAATTAATCATATACTTTTATAGTGAACAAATTGTTCCTACAAATGTATTTGATGGTTTTTCTTTTTCAAATCTTTTCCAGTAAAAGAAACGGGTAAGAACAGAAATTTATTCTTGAATGAGCTTTGCATGGCACCTCTTAGCAATAAATGCCGAGAGCTCAGAATACGGTGATATGGCTTTTTCTCCCTGGGGATGATATGGGTCACGTGTGATATGGATCGGTATCACACCCCACTAGACCCATTTTGGATTGATAAGCCTCTCTATAGATATGTAGTCCCACTGGTTTAGATAAAAAATTTCAGCGTAAAATTGTAAATATTTTCTTACCTATAATAATTAGCATATGTTGTGGGTGCTCAAAAGAATAGTCTCATTGAGACGGTTATTTTGAGTACCCACAACATATGGTTTGGTTGAGAAATAAGAAAAATATTTTTGTGTTACGCACTCTTAACTAAAGGCCTGAGTCCTGATATGTGCATGAAATTGATGCATGTATTGCACTTCTAAAAGAATGCATTTAATAGTAAATATATGATAAATACTAATATTTCTATGAGGTAGCACTATAAAATGAGCTGTGATATGTGATTTCCAACAATGTGGCATTTTGACAAGCGTAGACTCAGACGAGCTTGTGCAGTCTCCTTTGAAGCTTAGAAACTCCAAATTCTGTTCAGTCAGTAGCTTAACACTCACAGAATATTCAAGCGACTAGCAAAGGCTCTGATCAGACTGCGCATATGCGCAGGCTGATCTGAGGCTTTACTGGTCGTACATACCACATTGTTGAAACTCTCATGTCGCGGCTCATATATGATAAATACTAATATTTCTATGAGGTAGCACTGTAAAATATCATAAGTTTCATAGTAATTTTCTTATTTTAGAAAGCATTACTTTTCTTACAGTTAAAAAAAACGTTAAAAAATCTTCATATTCCTCATATATTACCTGACAATTAACATAATTCATGTGGTGATCATTGGGAATGTCTTGTTGAGATGGGTCCAGTGAGTACTCACAACAATGATTTACTGAGAAATGAAATGAAACTCATAGCGAGAAAGCCTGTTGTCTGGGTTTCAGACCAGGTCATACCCAGACCAGCCTGCTCAGCTACAGATACTAGCTGGCATATTGAATTGTCGCTTGCAAGCAAGTTTAGATATGATACTTCATTCCAATAAGTGAATAACAGAGGCACTGATCATGCTCTGCATTGTGCAGGCTGGTCTAGGCCTATGTTGTTTACAAACTCCGAAGACAGATTTTCTCCTGTCAAGGCCCAAATTATCACCTCATTCAGGGTTCCCACAAGCTCTGGAAATCATGGAAAACCTGGAAAATCACCAAAAAAGTTCCATGCATGCAAAAATCATGGAATTTGGAAAAACCTGAATAATCATGGAAAAGTCATGGAATTTTATTAAATAATTTGACAAAACCACCAGCAACCAGATAACTAGCTGTCAGACACATGTCTGACAGCTATTTTCTGGCTACTGGTGGTTTCAAGTATAAACAATTTCAAAATGCATGCATGGTCTACAAGCGTGCTTATTTAAATACATTACTGTTGCTGCATTCCGCATTTATCTCAGTGTGGTGAAGATGCCGTTAAAAGGGAGGTTTGAAGCCATGCATTAAAAAGTCGTGGAATTGTGTTTTTGAATTTCTGTGGGAACCCTGACTCATTACTGGCTATGGTTGGTCAAACTTACTAAGAATCTTCCTCACCTAACATATAGCCTAAATGTCTAACTTATTAACTGTTTTTTCTTTATTTTTTGCTCTCATGGAGATAACATCATACTAAACATTTTCTAGTATGTAGATAAGATATAATGTGGAAAGCTTGGGCCACAAGGTGTGTCAAGTACGTGTTTGTGGAGAAAGAGACAGACACACACACACACAGACAGACACACAGATGGGCGGAGAGAGGGAGAGAGAGAGAGAGAGAGAGATGGGAGTAGTAATTGCATGACTAACAATTGTTTTTGTTAAACTCATAAAAGATATGTTTGTATTTTGATGTATTTTTTGCAATTTATGCATAGCTTATAATGAGCTACATCATATGAACAAATTCATACAAATCTCCACAACTTAGGTGCAAATCAGCTTGTTCATACAGTAAAACCTGTCTTAAGCGGCCACTCAAAAACAGACAAAACAAAGATCTTAATGACAAAAATGATAGTTTAATGAAGGTCGAAAGTATTGCAGAATGCTCCCCTTGGAGCCTTCTGCAATACATTTGACCTGCATTAAGCGATACTCGGTCTGGAAAAACAAGTTTTGGTCTTCTTTTGAGTGGCCGCTTAAGACAGGTTTTACTGTATGTGCAGTTTGAAAAGCTTCTTTGTTGTTTGCAGTATATGAGATGTTTTAAAAGCATTACTTGCTGAACCCAAACTTTCAAGATGCTTAGCAAGCTGGTTTGAATCTTGGCCCTGAGGTTGTAAAACTGTTTTCATGCTCAACTCAACTGAGCATGAAATTTATCCTGCTTATAAATGTTAAAATTCCAACCATTGTTGGCATTTTAACATTTATAAACAGGATAAATACAACATTTGAGAGTTTTAAAGTAAGAAAATTCTTTATTTTTCATCATTTTAGTTTTTATGAGCAATTGAAATTTCATGCTTTGTTGAGTTGAGCATGAAAAAAGTTTTATAATCTGGGGGCCAGGTCCTGGAAATGAAGCTTTCTTGTAACATATATTGGCTGATATGGGCCTCAATGCAAGAAAACCTGTCATCGGGGTTTCTGACCAAGTAAGGCTCAAACCATTCTGCTTAGCTACAGAGACTGGTTATAATAATAAAATATTGAATGTAGAAAGTTTGGATACTATACTTTCCAGCTTTCGAAGAACAAAGGCGCTGATCATCTTATACAGATGTGCAGGCTGGTCAGCGCCCTTTTTGTTCGCATGCAACAAAATCAGTAAACTGGCTCCAGTCCTTAAAACAATTTTTATCATTGCGTCATATCATATACTTGTAGCTAGTCTAACTCTAATGGCTCTGTTTTAAAACAGAGCCATCAGAGTTTAGACTAACTACTTGAATATGATACAACACATTGATGAAAATGTGTTTTATGGACTGGAGCCAGGCTATAAAATCAGGTTTTCTCGCATCGAGGCCCATATAAGAAGATTGAGGAAGGACATATCAGCCGGTGCTTTCACTGAGACTGAAGACTTCTACTGGTGTGCTTACTGGAAGCTGAAGAAAATGAAAAGTGTAATTTCCACAAAGAACTGTAAAAATGATATATGAGCGAATTCTTATGAAAAAAGCACTTATTGCAATGGCTACCAGCAAAAACTGACATGAGTCTGTACATCTGTTCAGTCTCGTCAGTTTTTGTGTTCTTACGAACACAACAAAAGGAATGGGATGAAGAAAAAGACTAGAACTTAGACCTGTAGCCTTCCTGGAGAGCTGAGCATGCACATTAATTAACCCTTGTCATAC
The DNA here is from genome assembly GCA_964019695.1 of Loripinus fragilis. Lineage (NCBI taxonomy): Eukaryota > Metazoa > Mollusca > Bivalvia > Lucinida > Lucinidae > Loripinus > Loripinus fragilis. The sequence goes on from OZ026514.1 coordinate 91,246,623, forward strand.
TAATATTTTTATGCACGACACTCCTCCCCAATTTTTACCTTGTTAACCTGCAGCATTCCAGTTGTAAGCATGTATTTTCAAACAGAGTGGAAAACCGTGTGGATCCTGATCAGCTGGCTTCATCAGAAGCCAGCTGATCTGGATCTACAGTGTTTTAGAAACAGTATATCTCCAGGTTCAGTGAGACAAGGGTTAAAAGATGGATTTATCCTCCGTGGGAAAAGTGCCTTTTTCATATGAACAGGCTCATTTGTACAGGAGACGTTTCCAGCAATAGCTTTATAACTATATCAGAAAGAAAGGGACTGTTTGAAAATATACTGTCTCAAAAAAGAAACAACGCATAATGCTTATTCTAAAAAAAATGTTCAATCTATATTTAAGAAATGAATTCAATTTTTGGAATGTTCATGGAATCATGAATACTTCGGGTCTCGTGCAAAGTAAGTGAAGCCCGAAGGGCTTCACGTTAACTTTGCAAGAGACCTGAAGTATTCATGATCCCATGAACATTCTAAAAATTGAATTATTACTGATATTTACATATTTAATTATCAGTCAAGTATCAATTTTCAATTTTCACCTAACTTGGCTGGTTTTCCAGATATTTTGAATAAAATCAGACCTAACGTAGGGTTTGGAATAGCCAAAACGCTAATTTTCCGAGCTTAATGTCATGGCGATACGTTTTCAACGTCACACAAACGTCAGTAAACAAGCAACGTTATTGGCTGGCTTGACGTTAGCCCGCTCAAATGGCGCGTATGTGGGTGTGGCTGAAATCGATTTGTTCATGAAGGTATGAACCACATCTCAAATGTAAAGGTTCATTTAAAGACTAGCAGTGGAAATGTAAATATCAATACATGTTTGCTAATTATAGATATGGATTTTTCGCATGGATGAAAAATAGTGTGGAATCTATCAGCTGGCTTCATCAGATGCCAGCTGATTTGGATTTACACTTGGTTTTCAAAAGAGTGTACTGAATTTTAAAAGAAAATGTATGTATTGTTTCTTTTTAAGTCAGTATAATTGTGTTTTCTGTTGTAAATTTTCTGAAATTTCGAGCACTAGTTCCCTGCCAAATAGGTCTAGCAAACAGCGCAGACCCAGATCAGACTGCTTCTGAAGAAGCAGTCTGACCAGGGTCTTTCCTGTTTGCTATTCTGACAAGCATTTTGTGAATTCCAGCCCTGGTAACCCACATTTTGTATGAGGACAGAAAGAGAAAAGTGTTCAAAATTTCAAATATTTACCTTAATCTCTGTTGATGTGTTAAGAAACAAAATATGGCTTGACATTCCCTGTTAACGGTCTGTAACATGTCTCTTGACAAGGATAGGAAATTAAAAATAAATATTCTTATTTCTCAACTAAAACAAATGTTGTGGATACTCAAAAGAAAACCATCTCAATGAGGCAGTTTTTTAGCACCCAAAACATATGTAAAAACTGATGGATAAATAAATATTAACATTTTACAACCACGCAACTAGCAGGTTAGCAAAGAGGTAGTTCATGAACACGAATTCTGAGATATAGCTGTCATGCAAATATAAACAATTTGCAGTGGAGTGACAGGAATTTTAATACTGATTGGCAGTTTGGGATGTTTAAAAGAGGTAAAGACAATAGACATGATACTTGGAAAATGTAAATTTCCAAACAGTTTTCTTCCTCATTTTCAGTGGCATATGTTATAGACTAGGTACACATTGGAATTATTTCATAGATTCAATGTGTACCTACAACATATATCTCTTTAATAAATGAGTTTTTCACCATAAGCTTTTTTAAACAAATTTCTCAACCACTTTTATTTGTTCAAAGAAATGAGCATGTAGTAATTAACAACTTTTCATGTAGTTTGTGTCATATGAGAACTGTTGAAATTAGCATGTAAACATTATGTTAACAAAATCATACTTTCTATACAGGAGGCTGTTATTATGCCCCTAGCTTTGAAAAAGTAGAGGGGACATATTGCTTTGGGCTTGTCCGTTCATTTGTCTGTCTGGGCAGCCTGCACCGGGGTTATGCAATCTGTATGACAGTGTTCAGTGAGGTTAGGGTTGGGTGGCATTGTGTTAAGGGGTTAAAAAGGGGCTTGTGGGGTTAACCACATAAATTTGTAATGGCAAATTACCATTAGGAACCTCAGAACGTCTGTCCTGTATGTACCTCCATCCATCCATGTATCTGTTGAAAAAAGATTAAGCTAGGGTTTTTGAAATTTCATAAATGGATTCCTCATCAAAAAAGATTTCCCATATTTTTTTCATCTGAATTCTCTCCCTTCGTTGAGTTATGCCCCCTCAAAGGGTCAGAATGAAATTTTGTAATCAAGATATCTCAAAAACTATTATAACTAGGAGGTCCAAACTTGGTCAGCTGAAAGAGGATGGATAATGAGTAGATTACCCGGTGAAAAATTAAAAAACATGTTATTTTATTTTTTTAGAGATATTGCCTTTGCAACTTTTACCCATTGAAAATTTGTAATCAGGATATCATTAAAATTGAAATAAATAGCCGGGAGCTGATAGAGGATAATGTGTAGTAGCTTCAAATATAGATGACCATCAACTTAAAAAAGAGCACCATCCTTATGGACAAGCAAATGATTGGGGGCATCCACAATTTCTAGTTATGTATCATAACTACCTCATCTAAACTACCCTATCCCATTATACTACACAGAGCAAAATAATCACAATTCTACAAGTATGTATTTACAAGAAATTCAAAAATATTATCTGATGTATATTGTGAAAAAGTACCTACATGAAAAAGTACCTACATGTACTTTTAACACACTTTTGGAAGACCAATAGCTTTACATGTATTTCATTATGTTCTAAAAATTTTAGTAAGTTCTCAGCTAAATTTCGATTTTACTAATTTCTAACAATAGAATGCAGTAAAGGATCTTTTTATAAATTCCTCCTGCAGTCTGATCTGGCCTAGGCTTCTTTGTCTAATTATACATTTGTTTAAATATACAGTAGACATGTTAACATAATGTAAATCAATGATTGTACTGGTATTTTATATTGATATGATCAATTCAATGTTATAAGATTTTTTTTCAATTCAATGTTATATGATTTTTTCTCATTTTTCTGCTATCTAAATATGCTAGAAAATACTTTGAAACAACCAATGTCAACAGATGATACTTGATATGAATAGCAGCAATGCAAAAGTCATTTCTGAAATTGGATTACCATATTTGCTTTAATATATGCCCATGCTCTGATTAACACCCATTTGCGGGTTTGGACGTCAAGAATGGTGATTTTTTATACAATTTTTGGAAATTTTAAACCTCTAATAAACGCTCTCTGCAAAAAAATGGAGAAAAGACAATCCTACCTTATGCTGTAAATACTAAATATGTTGCCTGATTGCAAAATCAATGAGTCCCTTTTTATCTGCATTTCCAATGAAATGGTAAATACAGGGAATCACACTGTCACTATGTTGATTTTCAGTGTCTTTTGTCCCCCAATGATCACTGATAATAAGAAACCAGGTTACATGGTGGCTTTTGATCACAGATTTTATACAGATACATGTTTGTTGACTCAATGACAAGGCACAGGGATTCCCAGGAAAAATTGAAGCCTGATTCTTTAGTTTCCACTTTTCAGTCAGGGTTGATAAATAAACAAATGGGTCTGTAATACACATAACTAAATCGAAATCTAACTTTATAGCACTGCTTTATAGATGATCTGTCTGTTGAAAAATAATTATGATAGCTAATGAATAATTTAAGCATGTCAGATTATAAGTTTTATTTTGGTATGGTGTAAATAGAATAAATTTTCAGTGGTTTGTGTTAAAATATTGTTGATTGTTCCTTGTTGGCTAAATTTAGTAGGTTATGTAACCGACGGTGACAACAATTGATTCAATCAAAGTGTGTCAATGAGTTGAAACGTGAGTCATTACTGCATTTAGTCACATACACCTATAGTGGTCAAAATAAAGCCAATACACATGACGGATAAACAGATTTATGCAACATGCTTTCACATTTGGATAACAATGTCAGCTATGGAGCAATACATTGTAATGTCACTACTTATTCACTACAGTGACTGTTGTACCACCAGACAAACAGTTACTGTGGACATTGTAAACAAAAACAGATATTTTGTGAGGAAATGTGAATTTCCAAACGCCATAGCCCCCAAATAAATGCCCGCCCCTCTAATTTTGATAAATGGCCGGGCATATATTAAAGCAAATACAGTATTTGTAGCTGTTATCATAGGTCTAGACGAACAAAATATTTGAGCGTAAGATTGTGAATATTTTTTATCCATCTGTTTTAACATTTGTTTTGGGTGCTCAAAGGAATCCAACTCATAAATGAGACAGTTCTCTTAAGTACCCACAACATAAATTTTGGTTGATAAATAAGAAAATTGTTTGTTTCTAAGCAAAGATATTTATTTTGATGGAGGGGTGGGGCGGGTCTTTTTAAACTTATTATTAAGCTTAAAGCTGCTGTAATCAATTTGTATGTAAACATAAGATTTTTTTTAACACTTTTCCTGACATTCACAACAATTGTCATCTGCTCCTTCATCTGCTGCTGTACTTTGATAGCCTATAAGGAGCAGTCTGGTCTAGGATCATTTTGTTTGCTTTCATATTTGGAAAAAAGTATTCTTGGGTGCTTTTAAAGATAAGCAGCAAATGTAACAAGCAAATGGCATTTTCAGGACAAAAATAGAATGGTAGGATAAGGGTTGGAGTTTGCCTTAAAATATATAATGTGAGAATAAACAGGACATGAGCCAGCTTGTGGGTATAAAACTCTTTGTATGCTGGGTAATTTTTATATGATTTTTTTGTCGTTTGTAATTTTAGAATGTGGTCTTTATCATGAGCAAAAATTGTTATATATGCATGTAAAAATGTGGTAGAAACGTGTTGAAAACACGGCAATATGATTCTGAGCTATCTCACGGTATATAGACGCAAAGGAGCCTATCCATGAAAAACTGCTTTTCCTGAGCCCTATTCGCTCCAGAAAAGGAGCCTATCCGCCAAAAACAAGACATGGGGAGAGGAGATACTTTAAATCTGGGCCAATATTAGATTATTTACGATGTAAGTAGCATAAAATCAAACCCCAAGGGACTTTTAAGTCTCTGACTTGATGGATTTTTAAACATATGATAAGGCTGATATCAAGTCACGTCTACAAAGTTAAACAGAAAATGACTGCTCTGTTTTCTGTGATTTAGATTGCGATGGAAAATGAAGCAAAACTAAACAATTCAGTCAATTTTGCTGGCCTACACCACAGCAGAAAATGTTTTATGTTCCACCCCCTTACTTAAAGCGTCTGGTTTGCTTTTAAGATTGGTTTTCCATAGAAAAAAGGGGTCATGTTTGAAAACAAGACGGCTAAGGAGCCTATATGTTGAGGGAAAAATGACCATTTTGTGGCACAGGATAATGAGCTGTACTGGTGGCATAGGAGCCTATCTGTTTTCAACTAAGTGCCATGGGAGCCTATAGGTTATAAAAGTAAGAAATAGCATATAGGATCCGTAGCCAGTAACCATATAGGCTCCATAGCCAAAGACAAATAGGATCCCTAGCCAGATTATTTTCTTTACCATGCCATTTATAGAGAGAATAACGTATAATTCGGTCTGTGAAATGCATATAAGTCATTTTCCACATAAATTCTTTACAAAATACAAAAAAACAATTGCGAGAACATCCCAAACTGTTCGAAAAAGTTTGTTTTCTTTGTTGTGTAATTGTCTGTGGACGTCGTCGCAATGAAGAGTGTGTCGCGTTATGAAAAACCTGCATTATCAACGAACATGTGGCTGTTTGATTTTTGTCTTATAGCTTCTCTGTTATTCCGTTGAATTTCCCTTTTCTTCATGTAGTTAATGGAACTTATTATTTTACTTACCTTTTGATGTCACTGTCTATCGCTAAGCTTGTTTTTAGCCGATAGGCTCCTTTTCTGGAGCGGATAGGGTTCAGGAAAAGCAGTTTTGAACCGATAGGCTCCTTTGCGTCTATATACAGTGTATCTTCTCATTTTTCTTTTCAACCACCGCTAAATTCTTGCAGACTGAGTCAGTATAATGTCCAGCGCGTGCGGTAAGTGCCAAGTCGAGAGCCAGGCACGTGCATGTTATGCCACTCAATTAACTCAATAATTAAAATTTCACTTATTTAACCTCAGACTACAGATGAATCGCTACACTTTCGTTCTCCTTCAGAAAACCAAAGCACTTTTCGCTTGCTCTCCATTTGCGCAAATGCCGTAAATAATGTAATACAGTCACTCAAGGACATCTCCTCGATCAAAATTTTTTTGCAAAGATATACATGAATCTTTGAAATACGTAGACGAGTTCTCTGAGTTAAAAAAAATGACGAAATTCAAAAAGAACATGCATCTCTCTCTCTCTCTCTCTCTCTCTCTCTCTCCCTCCCTCTCTCTCTACTTGTTGACCGATAGAAAATATGCGAAGTGTCGTGCAAAAGCCGATGCGCACCTTAAAATGGGTTTTCAGTATATCTCAATAAGTGCAGACATAGTCGGGTCCCATGCGCGGATCCAGAGGGGGGAAAGGGGGTCCGGACCCCCCCCCCCACACACACACACACACACCTGAAAAATCACAAAAATAAAGAATTTTTTTACCAATACTGGACTGGATCCCCTGAAATACTCAAAACTACCAAGCCAGCATTCAACGTTGGGCCATCATCGGCACGCCAGTGAAACGCCTTATAAAGGCGTTTTGCTGGTGGGCCGATAATGGCCCGCTTTTTGTGATATTTGGATCCTCTCTCCCTTAAAAAAACATTGTCAGAGTTCGGATCCAGATCAGATCCGAATGGAATTCAGGAAAGAATGTTTCGTCAATTTAAATATTTGGGCATGCGATAGAAAGCATGCAAAGCATCAATACTGTCGAATATCCGACTTTGTCGTGAAAAAGCCGATGAGCATGAGAAGCATCTCCACTCTCTCTCTCTCTCTCTCTCTCTCTCTCTCTCTCTCTCTCTCTCTCTCTCTCTCTGTCTCTCTCTCTCTCTCTCTCTCTCTCTCTCTCTCTCTCTCTCTCTCCCACCTGCTTTCAAAGTTTGCAAATAGTTTAGATCCAGAAGATCTCCGACGTCTTGCCAAACAAAATCAGGGGCAAACAGGCATACCAAGAATTAATAATGTAAGCGAACGTCCGACTTTGCGTCCGATGCCTCAAAAGAATATAATTGGGCCATGACATGAGATTTTCAACAATGTGGTATGTGGGACCAGCAAAGCCTCAGGGCAGCCTGCGCATATGCACAGTCTGATCAGAGCCTTTGCTAGTCGCTTGAATATTCTATGAGTGTTTAGCTACTGACTGAACATCGTTTGGAGTTTGTAAGCTTAAAAGGAGGCTGCACAGGCTCGTCTGAGTCTACACTCGTCAAAATGCCACATTGTGTCGCGGCTCAATTTATGATATATTGGCTTCAAGCTGAGGTGTACGATACGCTGGGTACATTCATATCTCAAAGAAACGGAACAATTCAGACAAGTACCACAAATCTAGTTTGTCATGCGTGCAGTGCGCAGTTTCATGCTTGAGTTCATTGAAATTCTTTTTTTTATTTCATGCAACCCCATGAAAAGGAGACACAGCTAGGCAATTATGTTTTGTGTGCTGAGTCCGCTTTCGTGCGCCAGAGCCACCGCATGCTACCCGAGTCTTAAAACAACAACAACATGTGGTCTGATAGTTGGCTTCTTTGATCTCAAACGTGAACCATTACCCTGTCCCTTTGTCTGCTGCTGATACTATAAGCAGTGCCGGACCCAGGGTGGGACCTAGGAGGCACCCCCCCAAAGAGGCTGTGACAAACTAATTTAGCAGACAGTGACAGTTTGGGCCCAGAACTTGCCCGACAAAATGTTTAACATTTTGTTTTAGAAACAATGGTGCTGATAAGACTGTGCGGTGCACAGGCTGATCTTTGCATGTAACAAAGTCGGGGTACATACTTCTACAGACATGTGGTAAATCAAGCAAATTCCGAGATGTTCCGATCATCTCAATGGCTTTACTGATTTTAAATTCACAGCCACGGCCTGCACCTTCATTGTGTATGTGGGCAGTTAAGGCGCTGGCGATTTTCTGCAGATGCACAGGCTCGTCTGAGCCTTCCCTGCTTGCATATGCGATAGGTACCATAATTTCATGAACTGGCTTATTTCATGAAATTAAATGTGTAAATATTAAATTCATCAATATGCAGAATCGTGCTACAATCAATTTATTTCTTGGTACATGTATGTGCGTCTGTGCGTACATTATACCTGTAATGCACTCGTAGGACCTTCCATGTGCAGTTTCATGAGGACAAACAGACACGCCGCGATCGGCTCAACAGTTTGTTAAAATGTTCCATTTTGAGGAATTTGATGTTTTTGATTAATAGGAATAGCCATTATTACATGTACTAAGAAAACCGCTGACAAGTATTTTAAAGACAGCGTACGTAGATGTCTAGAATTTAATTGGGCTAGAGTCTTCATCCGCTTTAAACTTTGTTAGTGAGCGAGACCCTGACGAGAAAGTGCAAACACAGATGCTCTCCTGAGCCTTCGCTGATCACATCTGTCATAAGTTCCAGCAGGGTCTTTACCAGCTCATATGGGGCTCCGGGCAAGTTGATTTCATGCTTGGGTCTGAGCTGTGTTCAAGAAAAGAGCACACGCATAGAATGATAGAAGTGCCCTCCGTGTCGCACGCGGCTTGGACATATTGCCGAACTGGGAAATCCTTTAAAATGCTTAAAAGGGAGGGGAGGGTAAGGATGTCAGTCTCACACATATTTAAGCCTATAGTTAACAGTAATGTACCATGAATAAAATTAGATGATGACCACGTGTGAGTTCTTGCAGGCATGTCGGTTAAAATATTAAATATATGGTGGCAAACGTCCACAGCAATCACTATACATTAACTTATTTTATTCTCTTTCGCCTAAGTGATTGTCTCATTTTCCGCAACTCCCTCTCTTCGGGGCTGGTATTTTAGAAAAAACGAGCATGTGTCACATATACAGCACACTATTGAGAATTGCTCAGCGTGTCAACGTGCATAATTCACGTACAATTAGCTGAATCGCGGCCTGAAGGTCAATGTTTGGTCAGTGATAAATAATGATCACAGCCATTTGGAAGGATACATATACTCAATAGGGTTAGTCAAAGCAGTTTCGGAATCGTTGCAGGAACTTGTCCTTGCATCAAGTTCGTCAATGCTGGTGACCTTGAATAATGTATAACGTCGCGCGCTGGCATGCGAAATAGAACGTCACGTGCCAGATTACCCATCTAAGTAGAATGGAACCTTCCAAATGTCGCTACTGCTCACGTGCTGTACGGTAGAAGTATACCGATCACAAATGGTTAGGAATATTTGCAGCAGACATAGTAAACAGATGACATTATCATTAAAAAATATATTGGCAGAATAAAGATTAAATAAGCCTTTGTTATGCTCATGTTTCATATTTAAGAATTAACATTTTATTTTTTAACCTTCGATGATATGATAAAGACGAGTGGGTGGAGCTAAAATTCCATGAAGCGTGAGAGTATAGAATTTTAGCTCCTCATCACATCATGAAGGTTCAGGATGGGGAGTCACATGGTTTTTGTTTGGATACACTATACGGAAAAATGTCCAACTTCTTTTCCACAATGATGTTTTAAGAGAAAGTAAGTAGAGATTTCTCTGTGTTTTTCATCTTTACCCAGAAAGTTATACACCTTTTTCCAGCCCACATTTTTGCCCGATCTAACGATGCCAGGATATCCTCATAAAGCTTCTTACTTTGAGTACAGTCTATGTAACAAAATTTTTAGTGGTGAAGATCGAGCCTGAATTATAGAAATAAACTGTACGGATGACAATTATTTTCTTTGTGACAGAGTTTGTCCTCAAAGTAAGAAACTTAAAGATGATATCCTGGTAGCGTTTGATCAGGAAAAATGTGGGCTGGAAAATGGTGTAAAACTTTCCATGTATAGATGAGAAATCATAGTGAAATCTTCTTACATTTGATCAGAATATCCATACAGTGTATTCAAACATCCGTGCAGTGTATCCGAACAAAAACCTTGTGACTACCCACCCTGGAAGGTTGAAAAATAAGATTTACATGGGCAAATCTCTTCATCGGCAAATAAAGAGAGTTGCTCGATAAAAGCTCATCTATTACATGTATTAAGGGAAGACAGCGGCAAATGTAAATATTTTAAGGCAAATTCCATATTGAAAATCTTGTGTAATATGTAGATATATAGTTCATGTATAGTTTTAATGCATTCAGACACATTGAAGAAGCTTTTCCCAGAGCACGAAGAATTCTCAGGTAATACCCTTAATAGCTCTTTGCTCCATAGGCTATTTTTAGATCATGACATCATTTACTATTTGTAGACAACATTGAAAAAATTCATGAAAAATTTAAGTTAAGTTTTGAATACTGTTGAAAATATTATGGGAAATGGAGCATTCGCTCCAAAAGAGCAAATGCTCCATGTTCTATAATATTTTCAAATACATGATATTTCAAAGGTGTCAAAAGGTGCTATTATGGAGTAACGGGTTAATAGCTCTTTGCCTACTGCGTAATCTACCCTTAACTCTTTGCCTACTGGGTAATTTTGCATGTTTTTTGTTGTCTGCTGAATTTTTTCAAAATCAATTTTTTCGAAAAATTCTCTCAGGAATACCATCAAAGTATCAAACAGTTTGGACCCAGATCAGGCCCGGCATTTTGGGTCCAAACTGTTGGAAAAAGTTATCAGCAGACAACACTAATAGGCAAAGAGTTATTCTCAAAGATCAATGTAGATATTTTTATAAAGTTTGAACTTTATCATGCTAACATTTTTGTACAGAAAAAGTTACCTGCTTACTACATCTGCTGCATATAGCCAGACAAATTTTATCACAGAAGCAAACACTATGCACTCTGTTTGCTCAGACTGCTCCTAAAAGTACATTTGAGTATATGCAGCAGAGGTAATAGGCAGACCACATTTTCAGGCCAAATTGTGTTAGGAGATTTGAAGTAGGCAATTACCTTTCAGATAAAAAAAACTCTGATATATTGAAAATTTCAGTCTTTTGTCATTTTGACTGACCTTCTTATTATGCATATACTTGTAACCCCAAAACAAGAAACTTTTGGCAAATGATGAAGACCAAGTTATATCCAAATTATGATTTAAGGAGCTGTGTTATCAAGGGACTTGTTTTATTAGATGAAGACAAAGAAATGGATCTAAAGAGAAGGGAGACATTAAGATTTATTAATACCAAACTGTTTATATAAAATATGTGTGCCTTAAGCTAAGCCCCAGTTACACATTCACGATTTTGGCCCCGGAAGAGCTACGATTCACCCCAATTTATGAAGTTGTGATGCATCGGCATGAGTTGTAGCAGCACTGTAGAGACATCGGCTCGAGTCCTAGTAGTACCGTGGTGATTTGTGAAGAATCCTGGTGATTCGGGAACCCCCACGACAAGGCTACCACGAGTTTAAACTCGTCTGTCGGGATGAATCCTGTTGGATTGTGGGTGTGGCCTAAATCGTAGCTCTACAGTAGCGGGGTCGGGGTCATTCCTAGTGGCATCGTGGTAATATACATGGTCATTCATGGATGTTCGTGGCAAATCGGGTTATCACTGACACAGAATTTTGGTATAAATACAGAGGTTTCATTGCTGAAAATCATTTTCAAAAGTGAATTTGAGTGAAGCGCATCATGGATTATGTCCAGAGACTTCAAACTGCTAATTTGTTGCTTGAACAGGACAAAAATGCCGCACAAGTGAACGTAGTAGTTGCACAGGCTATATGATGCAGCTTTTCTTTTGGATGGCATGACTGACTTCGTCAAAGGTTGAAGAGATAATGATATTTGGTGTCATATTGGTGCCATAATTTGGCGAACACTCACATGACAACCACTAAATCGCCCACATTCGTGGGAGGTCGTGACGCTACCGGCTTTAATTATACTAGCACCGTGGCATTGTGAGCATTCGTAGCTCCACCATGGTGAATTGTAGCGCTGCCGTAATGAGTCGCAGTGGATCCGTAGACGAATCATGCAGACACCATAGGAGCATCGTGAGACACCGTATTGATGCTGGACTCTCTTTATTTCCATCCCGATGCATCTCGATTTTACCATCTGTCTCAAATTGGGATGAATCCTGGTGAATCGTGGCCGGAATCGTGAATGCTGTTCAAACTTAACAGACCATCTTGGAGTTCTAGTGGCGACTTTTGTCTGTTGATAATCTCTGCAAACAGATTGGACCCTGATCGGGAACGACATTCTGTCAGTCCTGATCTGGATCCAAAGCGTTTGACACTCTGATAGTGTTTCTGAAAGAATTTTTTGAAAAGGTTAATTTTGAAATAAGTCAGCAGACAACAACAAAAGCATGGAAAATTACCCAGTATGCAAAGATTTAATTTCCATATTTGGGATTGTTGTGTATTTCAGGGAACCAGATGAAAGTCTTCAACAACCAGGCAAGAGTGTGGATTGGGGGCAGATTAGATGAATTTGGAAATATTAACAATGCTTTTAGTGGAACAATGACAGGTTTGTTACATGTAGCTCCATTTAGGCTAGATTTTTTTTATTAGTTGATATACAAACCCTCCCACTGTTATTTTGCAGAAAGTAGAAAAAAAAAAGTTTCTAAATTTTTTTTCTTTTATCCACCGACTCTAAATATTATTTGTTTCGTTGAAAAAATTATATATTTTTGAGGTTCTGTTAGTGTATTTTTGAGAGTGACACTGTTTAAAGTGACTGTCCTGTCCAGATTTTTAGGAAAATGATAAAATGTTTAAAGATTTAATACAGACTGTTGGTTTACCTTTCTAGTTTTACTGTTTTTTTCTGGAGATATTAAAAAAAAAAGTGTGAAAATGACCAGTCAACTTTTTCTGGAGATATAAAAAAAAAAGCTCTGAAAATGACCGGTCAACTGGTCATTTTCAGAGCTTTTTTTTCCTTCGTCCCCCTGGCCCTAAATCTGAAAAAAAAATCTGGTAAATTAACTAATAAAAAAATTCTGGCCTTACAGTAATAGATGATCTTACATAAGTCCTCATGTTTTATTGAATTTATTATACAAGTTGAGGAAAAGCGATAAAATGTGAGGCATTAATACAAGAGCAAGAATGTTAGATTCTTTTATCATATGACATTAAGATCACTTTGAAATCTCTTTAATCAAAGAGTTAAGATTGTATCATTATGTATGCAACGTTGTTATGGACGTCATTTCATAGTGTTACCAAAATCTGTAAATCACTAGTGGTTTATCGATTTTAATGCATGGTATTATTTTACTCCTCGACACAACGTCATATGATAAAAAATTTAATATTTGAACATTTCATCATGGTCATTACACTGTTTGTAAAGATAAAAACAATCACCAGGGACAGAAATACATCATACTTTAGAAATATTAACCTCGTAGGGCCCTTCAAATATATTATTGTATCAGTCGCCATGGGAAAATCTATCACTAAAAAGATAGAGTGTTAATTGTTTGTGACATAGGAAGAGCTATTCTCCGAACAAAGCTGATCATGACCTCTTTCAATTTAAACTGAGGCCCTAATCTGAGAACACATCTGATTTGTCATGCTTTAACTTGAACAATTAATCCTTTACCCGCCCGCCACTCACTACTACTCTCATCTGCTTATCTTCTTAGGTAGCCTATATTGCAAACAATATGGACCCATATCAGACTGCTTCCTTGGGGATTCTTATTGTTTGCTTCCGTGAAAAATCCTAGTCTGAAGTGCACAGGAATTGTAGCAGGCAGAAAAACAGACAACATTTTCAAGACCAAATAAAATGGTTGCGGGATAAGGGTTAAACCCTGAAATTGTCTCTTTGAATTTCAATCCGTTATGGTGGGAGGGGGGGTAACTTTTGTGGGAGTCCCACCACTATAGTACAGTAAAACCTGTGTAAAATGGCCACTCAAAAATAGACAAAACAAAGATCTTAATGACAAATGGTAGCTTAATGAAGATCAAAAGTATTGAAGAATGCTCCCCTTGGAGCATTCTGCAGTGCTTTTGACCTGCATTAAGCAATAATTGGTCTTCAAAAGCCAAATTTCTGTCTTTTTGAGAGTGGCTGTTTTACACATGTTTTACTGTATTTTCATTCTTTTGTAGGCTTTGTGTTTAATCAACATCATATATTTGATATGCTGAAAGACAGGGACCCAAGGGTGAGGGCAGAAGGGGACATAACCCTGATCAGGCCGTCAGAGTAAGTTGACCCATGAAAGCAGCAAGTTAGCAGTTATGCAGTTTTTAAGTTTCTAAAGTGCCAAGATCACACATAGGTCCAGATGAACAAATGAATTGTGAATATTTTCTTGAGTGCAGTTGCAGAGCCTGACATAGCACCTACCACTTAACAGTAAACAGGACTCCAGCCGACCTTGACCCTGCAAGAGGACCTGCAAGCCGTGACAGTCTGAAGAGACTGCTGACTGTTACAGGCGACCAGGCTGGGTCTGTCGTAGCATTTAGTGCATCACTATGACGGAGAATATGCCTGCAAGTCAGGGTGGTGGACCGTGGGTCTAGCCATAAGAGTCTGTAGAGACCCCCAACTGATACAGGTTGATAAGACAGACAGCTGGTCAGCTTAAAGGGGAAGTGTAAGCAACCAAATCCACCCGACTGCAAATTCTGCAAGAACTCAGTTTGACAACAGCATACTGATATAGGCCCAAGTGATTGCTAACCTGACAATGGGAAAAGTGAAGGGAGCAGCATTTTAACAAGAGTCAGCTAAAGGACCCCTGACCATACAGGTTTATCAGACCCATAGCTCAAGGCTTAAAATAAATTACTGGTCTTGAAAGTGGAATGGCAGGGCTGTAGAAACATCAGTAGTCAACAATTCCAAGTATACTGATAAAAATGCTCTGCAATACTTAGTTCTTTGAGAAAGCTGAGATTATCCCACGCATGAAAAAATGGTATGACTCCTAAACCCCATAATTTAGTGCCTCAGAGTCCCACTCAGTACATTCAGAGTGGAAGGTTCTAAGACATAAGAATCTATATACATATACTTCCATTAGACACATAGATTGTGAAATGAATTTATCCTTAGTTGAATAAGTGCTAGTTATAGCTGTCATAAATCCAAAGGCACATTGTTATAGTTATTAGTTTTCAAAAACATGTTCCTTTTAACATTGTGCTATTAAAGTTCAGCGATTAAAACACTCTGAAAGCGCTGCTCCAAACAATATGCAATTAGCTTTTATAGCTTTAGCTAAATGTCAAACTGTCAAAGAAACCATATTTATCCTAAAAATAAACAATCATTTAATTATGAAAAAAGCATGTGACCAGGAAAAACAACAATCACACATTGAAGTTGTTGATACTTGCATCATAACTTCATAATAATGCAAGAAACTATAGTAAACCAGTCTGTAGTATTATAAAGCATTTTGTTGTGAATGACAGGAAAAGGGGTCAATTGATTACTTTCAGGAATACTGATGTGTCTGAGGAGGTAGACGAAGAGGACATTCAATCTACGGAAGGAATAAAGGTAAATATTGTAAACTTTTGATTTCTTACACACCAGATCAGGGGTTTCGGCTGTTTTTACCTGTGAGAAAATTCTCCAGATCGGAATTTCTGTTGTTTTTTACCTATGTGAGATACCCATACCAACCCGTTGGAAAGATAAAAAACAAACAGCCACAGGCCGACAGCATGTAGATCCATGATGTCATTGTAATGTTAAAATGAAGTCACCATGTTGCATCTCAGTGTATTCAAGATTTTCTGGAAGCTTTATTCATGTTTTTCCAATGTAAAATGAGGTATTAAGTGGTGAGCAAGAAAAAGAATCCATTATTCATGTGAGGATAGGATAAAAAAAATCTGTCCCTCGCGATCACCTTTTGTCATCTCTCGGCAAGCCTTGTGATGCCAATCGGTGATCTTCATGTAGACCAATGGACTTTCCATAAAGTTTGGTACAGTAATGTAAGGATGAGCCATTGAATACATTGAGGGGTAACAGGTTATTATTCCCCTACAGGTGATCACATCTGTCCGTCTGTTGGTCCACTGAAATCTGGATTCCAAGATAACTTAAAAACTATTCAAGCTAGTTTGAAGAAACTTGGTATGTGAACTGGTAGCAATATGCTGATCAACCCATCTGAGCCTTGCGTCCTTTTTATGGGACATCGGCAAACAGCGCAGAACCGATTCAGACGCAGCAGAATGCGGCATCTGATCAGGATCACCACTGTTTGCTTTCAGATTATTCTATTAAAATTTGAATAAAATGAAAAATACCACACAGCAACCCTAAAAGTGGAAATGGACTGGCCCAATTGATAAGAGAGAGAAACTACATTCGGCTTAAATGGGTTAAGCAAATCATATTTTTCACTCGCATGAAAATTTTGGTTGCTATGGTAACAGAATTAGTCAAATGTTGCAAAAGCCAATGGATCCCAAGATAACTCAAAAGCTATTCAAGCTAGCTTGATGAAACTTGGCATGTGAACAGCTGGCAATCTGATTGTGCACATCATTTTTATTTGCTGTAACATGAAAATTGTGGTTGCTATTATATCAGAAATAGACAAAATGTTGCCCCTGTTTCCAGCAACACCTGTGCCATGTATTTCTCCCAAAAAAATTGTATTTCTTTCTCTGAAGACCAATTTTGTTTTAGCAAACTGTGCAGCCCCTGGTGAAATGCCACATTCTTCACTGTTTGCAAAAGAAACTGTTTAGGGGTTTCCAATCAACAAAGGGTTAACATAGATACATCATGTGAATAGAAGTGTGAATGGAATACAACATGATACTTCATTTGAATTGTCTAAAATAATTGGCAGATTATTCACATGAAATACAAAAAAAGCAAGTTAGTATGACCATGAAATGCCACAATCATAGGCCACAGACCAATTAACCCATGGCACCATGAGGAAGAGACACAGAACACTAACAGCCACATGACAGCAATAACACAAGTATAAAGTAAAGCAACCAATTATCTCTTCCTCAGCAAGATCACAGGTTTTACATCAACAAAAATTTTCAGCGTAAAAATAGTAAATATTTTCTTACCCATAATTTTTCATTGAGACGGTTAATTTGAGTACCAACAACATACATATTAGGTTGAGAAATAGGGAAACTATTTTTTCTGTTACGCACTCTTAACTAAAGTCCACATGGCAGGATGATTGCAAAACTAGAAAGGGCAGTAATATTAATTAAAATACTGCATAACAAAACAAGGACCAAACACAAAACACCCACAAACATTTGGAGCAACAATAAACAAAGGATTAACAACAAAACCACCACCTTAGAACAGACAACAGCCGAAGGCACATGGGCTTAAAATAGTTTTACTGTCCAAATCTTTGCCCTAGAGTCTTCTGTTGTCAAAACACAGTAAGAAAGGTGGCAAAGATCAGGAATCAATACAATCAAGTACCACACCTGACCCAGGATACCACATGACAAAAACACAATTAAATGTCACAAACGAGAGCCAAGAGGTCAGCCCTTTCCCAGCATGTGACCACAAGTCAGCAATAAACAGATGCAAAAGCATGACAAACACAAGACATAAATAACACAAATGATCAACAAAAGAAGTACCTCCTTGGAACGATCAGTAAAAATATTTTACTGGATGGCTTAAACTGGTTTCATGGCCAACCTCACTCTTTGTTTAGATGTGGATTCAAGCCTTATTTGTCCCATAACAGATTAAACAGGAATGAATGAGTTTACTTTCTTTACATGTTTTCTCAAAATGAATTCTGTTAAAATGATGTCTCTTTAGGAGTTCTGTTTCGCTATAAGCTTTGTGTACAGTAAAACCTGTCTAAAACGGCCACTTCCAAAAAGACCAAAATTGGTTTTCAAAACCAATAATTGCTTAATGCAGGTCAAAAGTATTGCAGAATGCTCCAAGGGGAGCATTCTGCAATACTTTCGACCTTTATTAAGCTACCATTTGTCTTTAAGATCAGTCTTTATTTTGTCTATTTTTGAGTGGCCATTTTACACAGGTTTCACTGTATTTTCATTCATTAGTCTAGAAGATTGGTCAGATCCTTACAGCTGGAAAATTCTGCATCTAAAAAAATAGTTCTGGAGAAAAAAGAAAAACCTCCAGATTACTTACTGCTTCATAAAAATCTAATAGCCAGCAAATCACAAGAAACATTTTCTGAGCTAGACAATTTTATAGCCAAGGAAAAGAGTGCTGCAAATGATTACTTTATTGTCAATAAAAATAGTGCTAAAGCTCCATTTGATCATTCCACTTTTGTGTCAAAGCATCCTGTGTCCACACCCATTGTAACAGATCATCTGATTGGAGGAAATATTGAATCTATTTTTAACTCAGGGAAAACTGAAATCTCATTGGATAATGATGAGACTGATGTTGAATATTCAGGATATTCCATATTGGGAAGTGGGGATGGAAGTGATATGCATATAGATGTTGAGGACGTGACACATGAAAGAGATGAATTGAAACATTCCAGTGTCCAAAAATGGAATCATTTTACCAAAGCGTCATTATTTTTCATTCCTAAACGAGTGCACAGAGATCAACATTCCTCAGAAACACCATTACTTATAGGGAGTTATGATCGCTCTCCTTTAGCTCGTGATGATAGATTCATTACAAGTGCGCGGTATCCGAAAGACAGAGGCAAGATGGCTGGTAGGATAGTGACTAAAAAGAGTAGCAAGATGTATATAAGAAAACATTCCAAAGTAAGTCTGGTGCATGACATAGCGGAATGGAAACTGAGTGAAAACTAGTTTAACAGCATGCTTGTGTGGAATTAACTGAGTGAAAACTAATTTAACAGCATGCTTGTGTGGAATTAACTGAGTGAAAACTAGTTTAACAGCATGCTTGTGTGGAATTAACTGAGTGAAAACTAGTTTAACAGCATGCTTGTGTGGAATTAACTGAGTGAAAACTAGTTTAACAGCATGCTTGTGTGGAATTAACTGAGTGAGAACTAATTTAACAGCATGCTTGTGTGGAATTAAAACTAATTTAACAGCATGCTTGTGTGGAATTAAAACTAATTTAACAGTATGCTTGTGTGGAATTAACTGAGTGAAAACTAATTTAACAGCATGCTTGTGTGGAATTAATATCTTCCATTGTCTGGTAGAAAACAGACTTAAACACAGCTACATCCAGATAAAACTGTTTGAAAATAATGTGGCTGCTAACAGATAAATTTTTGAACACTAAAGAACAAACAAACAACATACATGTGATAAAATGATCTGCAATTTAAAAAAAAACAAAAAAAAACATAGACCCCTGTTGACTATGTGTACATTAAATCTTCTGAAATTTAAAAAAAAAAACACCTTAAGATCTGTGGCAAACAGTCTAGACTATGCAGGTGGTTGTGATTTACAAGGACAATTTGGTAGTAATCAAAGAATCATCTTCATGAGAAGTCTTAGGAGTACAATCAACATGCTTTGGTAGAAACATATTGAACCTCTTTATACAAAATGGTACTAACTGAATAATGAATATGCTTAAAATCACTTTAAACATCCATGAACAGAATCTATTGATTGGAGCTATAGACACCTAATATTTTGTCTGGTTCAAACTTCTGATATATTAGCATTGAAGGCTCTGAGGAAACTGCATAGGTGTGCAGGATGGTCTGAGCTTTGACTGCAAGCCAATTTGATAATTGCCAAAATCTTCCAAAGCATTCTCTTGGTGAGTTAAGAAAACATTTTTTCTAGAAGTTAAGTGTGATATTCCAGGCAAGATAATTATAGAGATCAAACATGGTTTTTCATGCATTAACATTCGCCACCAATTGTGTTTATGCTATTATAAGTGCTATAATTCTTGCAGAAAGTTCAAATGGAGCTTCAATCTATTTCTATAGTTGAATGCAATGAATGCAAAAGAGAAAATTTAAGAAGTATGAGCAACAAGAATCTCTGTTAAGTAAACTTAGCGATAGGATGTTGTGTGACAGTAGCAAGTTTCATTAACTGGCTCTTAGCAAGTTTATTGCCTGACAATAGTATGATTAATGAACTCAATTATGTGTCAATAGCAATCTTAATGAACTGAATTGCATGATAATAGCAAGCTTAATGTTATGAATTGTGTGACAGTAGCTAGCTTAATGATCTGAATTGTGTAATAATGGCAAGTTTAATGAACTTTATTCTGTGACAGTAACAAGCATAGTGAACTAAACCTTGTCACAATAGCAAGCCCAATGAACTAACATTGTGTCAATAGCTATTTTAATGAACTAAATCTTGTGTCAGTAACTATTTTAATGAACTAAACCTTGTGACAATAGCAAACTTAATGAACTAAACCTTGTGACAATAGCAAGCTTAATGCCATTAACCTTATGTCAATAGCTAGCTTAATGAACTATACCCCATGACAATAGCAAGCTTAATGAATTGAACCGTTTGACAATAGCTAGCTTAATGAACTAAACCTTGTGACAGTAGCTAGATTAAATAACTAAACCATGTGACAATAGCAAGCTTAATGAACTAAACTGTGTGACAATTGCAAGCTTAATGAACTAAACCTTGTGACAAAAGCTAGCTCAATGAACTTACTCTGCTTGGAGGATGACAATAAAACTAAAAGAATTTCTAGCGATAAGCGAGCAATCTCCCTAAACGAGACGTTCGTTTTATTTTGTTGAAATAACGACTGGAGAAACTAGGCACATTCAACAAATATATATAGACGAGCCGTCGATGCACCATTGCCCCCAATTTGTATATTTAAAACTGGGTTTCCTTCATGCATGTAATAACGCTACTTCTTATTGAATGAGAATTAATTTCGATCATCAACTGTGCTTGTTATTCTTACTTGTAGTCTTACTTGTAGTCATCGGGAAACTTATTAAGCCCTAAAGGCTTGTTTTTCCCCTCTGCTCTCTGTTTTTCTTGTCGTCGCTTCCGGTTATTGTGATATATTAATAAAAATCAGATAAATCATATCTTGCATTCTTCCATAATATATCTATTTTAGTTTTGAATTCCAACACGGTTTTTGATTTTACTATTTCTGATGGTAAATTGTTCCACACTGGGATTGTTCTCATTGCAAATGAATTCAATCTGATAGATTTATTAACTCGCGGTTTGTTCAGTTTTAAATTGTGTCCTCTTAACTGGCTGTTGTCCGTGAATGTAAAAAACTTGCTCATGTCAATGTCATCAATTTCGTGAATTATTTTAAACACTTGAATGATATCATATCTCCTTCTTCTATATTCCAAAGTTGATAAATTCAATTCCATTAGACGCTCCTTGTAGGACATTCCTCGTAACTCAGGTACCAGACGGGTAGCCCTCCTCTGGGCATTTTCCAGGATCTGCTTGCACTTTTTAGTTGTTGGATAATATATCAGGTTCCCATAGTCGAGGTGAGATCTCACCAATGATTTATATATTTATGTCAAAAATGTGCTTTTATCAATATGTTTAAATTTCCTTCTAATTAAACCACTTATTCTATTCACCTTATTCACAACCTTGTCAATGTGCTCATCAAATTTGAGATTTTTCTTGAACAATATGCCTAGATCACATTCAGAGTCTTCTAACGATAATGTATGAGAGTTATTTTCACTGTCAGTCAAACTATATTCAATTTCAAAATGTATATTTCCAAATGAGATCACTTTACACTTCTTTATATTAAATCCTAAAAGCCAGTCTCTACTCCATTTACATAGTCTTTCAATGTCTTCTTGCAATTCCATCATGTCAGCTTCAGACTCAATGTTACGATAAAGTTTGCAGTCATCTGCGAATAGTTTACAGACACTACCAACCACTCCAGGCAAATCGTTTATATAAATTATGAACAATAATGGACCGAGTATAGACCCTTGGGGGATTCCGGATAAAACATCACTCCATTTGGAAGACTTTCCATTGATGACAACTCTCTGCTTTCTTTCATATAAAAAGTTTTTCAACCATTTCAACAAGTTACCAGTTATTCCGTACTTTTCTAATTTCTTTATGAGACGTTTATGAGGAACGCTATCGAAAGCCTTCTGAAGTCCAGATATACAGTATCTACTTGCAAGTTATTGTCTAATGCTTCTGTCCAGTCTTCCATAACAGTTAATAGCTGTAATACAGTGCTTCTATTCCTTCGAAATCCAAATTGACTATCCGACAATAATTTATGACTTGACAAATGATCCATAATAGCTTCTCTGATATTACTCTCCAATAATTTACATATTACTGAGGTCAAGGATACTGGTCTGTAATTTCCTGGATCTTGTTTGTTACCTTTTTTAAAAATACATGTTATATTTGCTTTTCTCCAGTCTTCAGGCACTTCTCCTGATGCTAAAGGTTTACGAAATATTCAGTAACATATATGGGAACTAGAGCGTTAAACAGGGAACCACGCTATGTACAGTAAAACTTTTTATACAGTTCCTGATTTTTATACAGTTGATGTACAATAAAAACGACCATCTTGCAAAGTGGTCTATTTTTGTCAGATATTTGATGTCTTCTTTCGCTTATACAACCCCTTTCCCCCCCTAGACCCAAGACGCCATTGACATATGTTATATATTTGTATAGCGACATTTAGTTGTCCAAAGGGCATCTTTGGTCTAGGGGGGAAAGCATCTAAAAAAAAACTGAAAGACGCCAGTTTCATCTTTTCAATGACAAACGTCACAATTTTAAGTATATTTGGTACGTGTGCGCAGAAGGAATACCGCAAAGATTTGGAAATTAAGGGCACTTATATCCTTAAAATTTTAGCACTTTTACTTTTTGAAAACCTGCAAAGGATTTACTAAAACTATTGTCTAAACGGCACCCAGTCTAAAGACGTAAAATGAGGAGTGGTAGTAGAAGGCGCAAATTTTCACGGCTTTGTAAATGATGGATCACTTTGAAACCTATTTTGATGCTTGCTATGCATATTTTACTACCAAAACAGTCCAATTTTAAAAACATTATGGCAATTTGAAAATTTAGGTTTTTTTAATCATGTCAACTAGGGAAAATATACGCCTTATCGCTAGAGCTCCTTTATGGAGAGCTGCATGGGCTTTCCAAATATATTTCTTGCACACCGGATAAGGATATCTGAGATTTTACCCTGGGATAGAAAATCTTATCTAACCCATGCTATCTTACCCAGGCTGTTACGTGAGGGCTACATACATTGGTTGTATTGGAACTCACGCACATTGTCGTCAAGTGACGTCATTGTTATGTTGAAGTTACGTCATCATGTGAAATTGCATCTTAGCGTATTTAGGGACTTCTGGAAGCTTAATTTAAAATAAAAAGCAGTGGTGAGCAAGAAAAAGAAACCATTATTCGTGTGAGGGTAGGATAGAAAAATCCATCCTTCGAAATCACCGTTTGTCATCACTCGGCAAGCCTCCTGATGCCAAACGGTGATCCTCAGGACGGATTTTTCTATCATACCCTCACACTCATGATAGATTCTTATAGTACTAAATATGATGGCGCTGGTTAAATTAATTGTATGCAGTGTTGAAGGAATGTGATTGAGAAGTTTTCTAGAAAATGCTTGTGAAAGCTTGTATAAGAGTCTTAACAGCCTAGACAGCTTGTGTAACAGCTTGACCTGCTGTAACAGATTAGCAGAAAATGCTAGTAACAGCTTGCATAAGAGCCTTAACAGCTAGTGTAACAGCCTAGACAGCTTGTGTAACAGCTTGGCCTGCTGTAACAGATAAGCAGAAAATGCTAGTCATAGCTTGCATAAGAGCCTTAACAGCTAGTGTAACAGCCTAGACAGCTTGTGTAACAGCCTGGCCTGTTGTAACAGATTAGCAGAAAATGCTAGTAACAGCTTGCATAAGAGTCTTAACAGCTAGTGTAACAGCCTAGACAGCTTGTGTAACAGCTTGATCTGCTGTAACAGATTAGTGGAAAATGCTTGTAACAGCTTGTATAATAGTCTTAACAGCTAGTGCAATAGCCTAGAAAGCTTGTGTAACAGCTTGACCTGCTGTAACAGATAAGCAGAAAATGATTGTAACAGCTTGTATAATAGTCTTAACAGCTAGTGTAACAGCCTAGACAGCTTGTGTAACATCCTGACCTGCTGTAACAGATTAGCAGAAACTGCTTGTAACAGCTTGTATAAGTCTTAACAGCTAGTGTAACAGCCTAGACAGCTTGTGTAACAGCCTTAACAGCTATGGTAAACGTTCTAACAGTTTGAACGCTAATTGCTTGCCAAAATGGCTTAAACGTTCTAACAGTTTGAACGCTAATTGCTTGCCAAAATGGCTTAGACAAAACAGCGCAGACCCAGATCAGACTGCTTCTGAAGAAGCAGTGTCTACCCTGTTTGCTATTCTGCTCCAGCCCTGATAAACAACAAAGAGTAAAGTGTATGAAATTTTTAGAAAGTTTACCGTAGTGTTACAGTCTAGGCAGCTTGTGTAGTAGCTTGACCTGCTGGAACAGATTAGCAGAAAATGACAGCATGTTTAAAATGGATCAAGGTTTTCTTGCACATTTCAAGCTAACTATTGACAAATTCAGAATCATATTGTTCATTCAAAGTATTTAATAAGGGGTCTATTTTCAGCTGTAAGGATATCTGAAATTTTAATTTATCTTAATGGTTACTTTAATCAATAATTTGTTTAATGTTAATGTTCTTAAATTCCGAACAATTTTCTCTTTCTGTTCTCAAAAAAAATGTAGGTTATCAGGGCTGGATTCAATTCACAAAATGCATGGCAGAATAGCAAACAGGGAAGACTCTGATCAGACTGCTTCTCAAGAAGCAGTCTGATCTGGGTCTGCACTGTTTTTCTAGGTCTTTTTGGCAGGCAACTAGTGTTCGAAATTTTAGAACATTTACTGTAAAAATATAATTAGACTGTAAGACATGTACGTCATCAGATTTTTTATTACCATGCAGATGCAGGGGCATCATCTACATTATTGGGCCCCCTTCAGGTACCTGGCTAGCTACACACATGGGTGAAAGTTTTCAGGATAAATGCTGAATTCAGGATTTTGAGGCTGACTTTCCATAGAAAATCAGTCTCAAAGTGCTGAATTAAGGAGATTATAATAGCTTCTTTGATTAGTTTTCATATTATCTAAACACAATTTATTATTTTCACTTTAAATGATCCATTTTTGTAGGCAAACAGCAAGTTTTAAAATTTGTTTTAAAATTTGAATTTCTAAAGTTCAGGATTTTGGAAATTTTTAACTTTCGCCCATGTACACACATAGCATATCTCACACCTGATCTGCAGTCTGCAGATGGTCCATTCTTTGGGGTTGACTGCCATGAGCTTCCATTCACGGCAGTCATTCTCTTTCAATTTATTCTCACATCAGCATGGGCCTCCCTGGCCCGCCCATTCCATCAACCTCTATATCACATGCCATGCTGACTGCGCTGCACTGCAAGAGTACTCCACATATCCATGCCAGGGCTTTGCTTGCTCTCGAAATGAAGTCAAGGTCTTTGAGTTCAAGCTTTGCCATAAGCTCCCTGACTTTACGGTAGCCATGTCTGTCCTCTGGCCCTTGACTTAACGGTAGCCACATCCATCCTCTGGCCCTTGACTTTACGCTAGCCACGTCCATCCTCTGGCCCTTGACTTTACTGTAGCCACGTCTGTCCTCTGGCCCTTGACTTTACGGTACTTCCCTCCTCTGGCCCTTGACTTTACGGTAGCCACGTCCATCCTCTGGCCATTGACTTTACGGTAGCCACATCAGTCCTCTGGCCCTTGACTTTACGGTAGCCATGTCTGTCCTCTGGCCCTTGACTTTACGGTACTTCCCTCCTCTGGCCCTTGACTTTATGGTAGCCACGACCATCCTCTGGCCATTGACTTTACGGTAGCCACATCAGTCCTCTGGCCCTTGACTTTACGGTAGCCACATCAGTCCTCTGACCCTTGACTTTACGGTAGCCACATCAGTCCTCTGGCCATTGACTTTACGGTAGCCAAGTCCATCCTCTGGCCCTTGACTTTACGGTAGCCACATCAGTTCTCTGGCCCTTGACTTTACGGTAGCCACATCAGTCCTCTGGCCATTGACTTTACGGTAGCCAAGTCCATCCTCTGGCCCTAGACTTTACGGTAGCCACATCAGTCCTCTGGCCCTTGACTTTACGGTAGCCACGTCTGTCCTCTGGCCCTTGACTTTACCATAGCCACATCCGTCCTCTGGCCCTTGACTTTACGGTAGCCACGTCCGTCCTCTGGCTTGATGTTTCAAATCTGTCTGATCATACATATTATACAAACATATTATCTGTCCAAAGATTTGTTGTGTGCTAATTCAATAGTGAACCACTCACAACAAATCTTTTGATGGGAAATACTGAAAAATATTACCATATTTTCTGATATGAACCAGCTCCTTAGACTTTGGAATCTACTATATAGGGGTTCAGAACCTTCGATGCTAGAGGATACAAAGTATAAAAGTAGATGAAGTTTCAGACTAAATGTTAGACCTCAAGACCCACTGGAGAGCTGAGCAAGCACATAATTATCTTAGATCTGACTCGTGTGAAAACAGCCTGGAAGAAGTTCAGGGAGCTACTACCAGTTCTCACATCCCACCACCTCTCTTACAAGACCCGTGGCCATGTATACACCTTATGTGCGGAGCGCCATGCTCTATGCCAGTGAAACTTAGCCACAAACCAAGACGAACCTGCAATGCAATGATAGGGTCATGATCAGATAGATCTGTAGTATTAATCCAGAGGATGTGGCCACGGTAAGGTCAAGCATGCAACTGGCAAAGCTTGAGCTTGAGGACCTCAACCTCATTTTGAGAGAGAGAAGGCTTCCCTGGTTTGGGTATGTGAAGCGTCAGAACAGCATGTGAGATACAGATTGATGGCAGGTGGGGGGCAGGGAGGCCCAAGCTAACATGGAAGAAACTGATAGAGAAAGACTGCCGTGAGTGGAAGCTCACGACAGTCAACCCTCAAGAAAGGAGCACCTGGAGGTCAGGTGTGAGATCTGCTATGCCTGCAGCTAGCCAGTTACCTGGAAGGGGGCACCTGCAAACTAATCAAAAATCTGATTATGATAATGATGAAGCGGATAATTATTAATTTTGGGACTACTCTGTATTTGGTAATAACTTCTCTTAACTCAAGCCATTGATATTTGAAGCCCTCTTTTCTTGTTGACTTAAGTGAAGCATGCTGGGAAATCTTGCATGCGTTTTTGATGTATGTTGATTTTTTCAAAACCATCTTTTTGAAAAAAAAAATCAGGTATATCTTCAGAGTGTCAGACAGTTTGGATCCAGTTCAGGCCCAACCTTTGTTGGGCCTGATCCGGGTCATGACAAAGGTTGTCAGCAGAAGACACCAGTAAGCAAAGAGATCAGATAAGTCAACCATATATTTAGGGGATAGCTGTATTAAAAATTTTCATTTGTGGAGGTATATCCGCAGATATATAGTTTTACGATGACGCGCAAGCGGAGCCGTAAAACCTGATTTCCGAACGTATATCCAACGATATACCTTCCCAAATGAAAATTTTGAATAGTTATTCCCATTCTAATTAACTCCTGCAATGTAGTCTCAAATTGGAGCGTTGCAAGCAGCATAATACTGCATGTCATCTAAATAAATGTGATGTAATTAATGATGTTGAAACTGTTTCCTACAGTATATCGCAGGATATACTGTCGCTAATTTTTGACGTTATCCAATCAAAAGTCGTGTTACAAAAGCAAGTGCATTAGAATGCCTTATTTACTGTTTTAGAGCACAACACCAAGACAGAAGACAACAGATGATATCATATTTTCCTCGGGAAATGGTCCAGATTGTTACAGTGAGGACGATGAGGAATGCATTCCGACAGAATCTGGTGCAGATGACGATGACATCATTACCACAACAATCAGAATAATAAGACGGCCAACACCCGAGACCAATGTAGAAACCTCGAAACCGTTAGTATTGTAGATCTTATCCTGAGGCTATTAACCTTTTTTATGCCCCCAAAGGAACTTTGGGAGGCATATAGTAATCGCACTGTCCGTCCGTCCGTCAGTCCGTCCGTCAGTCCGTCCGTCAGTCCGTCCGTCAGTCCGTCCGTCCGTCCCGCTTTCGTGTCCGGTCCATATCTCCTATATTCTTTGAGGTAGGAATTCCAAATTTGGTGTGTGGATACATCTTGGGATGGCGGAGTGTCGCGTACCATTTTCAGGTCACTGTGACCTTGACCTTGACCTCTGACCTAGTTTTTATAATAATCGTGTCTGGAGCATATCTCTTATATTATTTGAGGTAGGAATCTCAAATTTAGTGTGTGGATGCATCTTGGGATGAGGAAGTGTCGCGTACCATAATTGGGTCACTGTGACCTTGAACTTGACCTCTGACCCAGTTTCTTAAAAACTGCATTGAGTCTGGTGCATATCTCCTATATTCTTTGAAATAGGAATTCCAAATTTGGTGTGTAAATGCATCTTGAGATGAGGGGGTGTCACATGCCAATTTTGGGTCACTGTGACCTTGACCTCTGACCTAGTTTTAAGAATTATTGTGTCCAGAGCATATCTCTCATATTCTTTGAGTTAGGAATTCCAAATTTGGTGTGTGGATACATCTTGGGATAACGGAGTGTCATGTTCCATTTTTGGGTCACTGTGACCTTGACCTCTGACCTAGTTTTTAGAAAAATCGTGTCCATAGCATATCTCTTATATTATTGGAGGTAGGAATCTCAAATTTGGTGTGTGGATGCATCTTGGGATGTAGAAGTGTTGCGTACCATAATTGGGTCACTGTGACCTTGAACTTGACCTCTGGCCTTGTTTCTAGAAACTGCATTGAGTCTGGTGCATATCTCCTATATTCTTTGAGATGGGAATTCCAACTTTGGTGTGTAAATACATCTTGGGATGACGGGTTGTCACATACCATTTTTGGGTCACTGTGACCTTGACCTCTGACCTAGTTTTAAGAATTATTGTGTCCCAAGCATATCTCATATAATCTTTGAGTTAGGAATTCCAATTTGGTGTGTGGATTCATCTTGGGATAGCGGAGTGTCATGTACCATTTTCGGGTCACTGTGACCTTGACCTCTGACCTAGTTTTTAGAATAATCATGTCCAGAGCATATCTCGTATATTATTTGAGATAGGAATCTCAAATTTGGTGTGTGGATGCATCTTGGGATGACAAAGTGTCGCTTACCATAATTTAGTCACTGTGACCTTGAACTTGACCTCTGACCTAGTTTCTAGAAACTGTTGCATATCTCCTATATTCTTTGAAATAGGAATTCCAAATTTGGTATGTAAATGCATCTTTGGATGCCTGAGTGTCACAAACCATTTTTCGGTCAATGTGACCTTGACCTCTGACCTCATTTTCAAGAATTATTGTGTCCAGAGCATATCTCCTATATTATTTGATGTAGGAATCCCAAATTTGGGGTGGTGATTCCTCTTGGGATGGCGGAGTGGTGCATACCATTTTGAGTCACTTTGACCATGACATTGACTTCTGGCCTCATTTCTAGTTTTTTCGTGCTATATTACAGCTATCTTTCCTCAAATGTGTCTTATACTAGACCAATTCCTTTGGGGGCATTCGTCACGTGTTTGTGACATTTCTTGTTTCATGCTCAAGTCAACTGAGCATGAAATTTATCAAGCTCATAAATGTTAAAATGTCAACAAACTGTTGGCATTTCAACATTTATTGGCAGGTTAAATACAGCCCCTGAGAGTTTGAAAGCAAGTGAAGTCTTTATTTTTCAGCATTTTACTTTTTATGAGTAGCTGAAATGTCATGCTTAGTTGAGATGAGCTTGAAAAAAGGAGATTTTTTCTTTAGAATATGGTTGTAGTATAACAAATCAAACGCCATGATAAAGGCAATGTTAAGAATTGTGAATTCTAATCCTTGGGTGGGGTTCTTAGTGGTAGGAGTAAGCAAATTGATGGTCACAACTACACAGAAGTAGAGTGGAATGTATTTTACCCCATGGTCATATAGGAATTTCAGAGTTAAACTTTGCACATTGTAAAATATTTCATTATAGGGATCAAACATGTTTTTCTATGCATTAACATCTGCTGGACCCCTGAGGGTGGTGTTGAAATCCGAGCCTGAAAGGCGAGGGTTTTAACGACTCCCGAGGGGTCTAGCAGGTGTTAGTGTATCAGAAAACCATGTTTGATCGTTATTATTGCATAAAGTCATTTTACCACTTGAAAAGTTTAGAAAAACGCTTCCAAAAGTTAATTTTTGTATTGCTATAATGGCTGGTAAAAGCATAAAGGATTCGTAGGTTTTGAAAAAGCCTGTTCCAGAGCAAAGACTTAAGTCATCCTAACGTCACTAAATTACGTTCATTTCTATGTACGTTACTGATGACATCAATTTTTGTGACGTCCTAGAATATGTGTATGTAAAGTACAAAAGCCGTGCATCAACAGCATGTGAATTTCCTGATTAATACATGGGTTTTTGCCGGTTAAAACATGGCTGTTAATAGCCTGCAGCGCGGCTTTTTATGCAATAATGTATTTTCATGTTCCATTATACGTTCAAATGGGAAACAGATCATATTGTTTTACTGCCCCTTGAAATTGTTTTGTCTTGGCAAAAAATGGAGACTTAAAAATTGCTGCATTATGCAGCATTTCAGCAGGGCTTTTACTAATTTTTAAAGTATCTATTTAACAATGGGTTAACCCTTTTTCATTCTAGATACTGGTAAACAGGTACTTTGGCAAACAGTGAAGCCATTTCATCAGGGTCTGCACAGTTTGCTAAGATAAAAACAATCATCAGGGAGATAATACTTCATTTATACAAACTTTGACCAGCAACACCTTGAAATATAAAATGGACTATTCCATACTTATAATATCAATTATGTATGGGTTAATCCATTAGTATGAAAAGGGTAAAATATTATTTCTCTCCTATTTCAGCGACAGAAACAAAAATATATGTGCGGGGGAAGACTGCCAGCCACAAGGAACAGAGCTCGTTGGACCATCAGTACCCTCACAGACTCACTCATTCAATGAACAATACACGCTATATCCTAACGGCAATACTCACACAACTGAGTCAGCGGAAGAGACTAGGCTTAAAAACAAAGAGACTGCACCTATAAATATATTCCTAATAGTGGGCATCGCGGCCGCAGTTTTAGTAGCTTTGATCATTTTAGCAATAGCATTGTATAAATTTTGGGGTCAAAACGAGGGTTCATATCGCGTAGACGAAAGTCAAAATTTTGCGTATTTAGAGGCGAAGAAACATCAAACAAATGGTGCAGTTGTACATAATAATGGAAACGCTAATAAAGTTGGTAAAAAGAAAGATGTCAAGGAATGGTATGTGTGATGATTTGCATGTGTGTGTGTGTATGTTCTTCATAAGTTTAACGCCATAGCATTCAGAGAGGTTAAAACAAGTGAGTTTAGGTTATTTTCAGTGTGATACTACTGGGAAATTCTGCATGGTTTTTTTTGTCGTCTGCTGATATTTTTTTCAAAGTCGACTTTTTTGAAAAATTCTTTCAAAATTTCATTAGAGTGTCAAACAATTTGGATCCAGATCAGGCCCGACATTTTGTCGGGCCTGATCTGGATCCAAGCTGTTTGCAAAGATTACCAGCAGACGAAACTGGTGGGTAGAGTTAACCGTAGTATTCAGAATGGTTAACACTGTGGAGTTTAGGTCTGTCTTAGTGTGATAGATACTGGCAAATTCTGCATGGGTTTTTTTTTGTCGTCTACTGATTTTTTTTTCAAAATCAACGTTTTGGAAAAATTCTTTCAGGAATATCATCAGAGTGTCTAACGAACTGTCTAGCCGGATCTGGGTCCAAACTGTTTGTAAAGATTATGAGCAGACGACACTAGTAGGCAGAGTTTTACCCATAGCATTCAGAATGGTCATTCTTAGTGTGATCAACTTAACTCTTTGCCTTCTGGGAAATTCGCATGTTTTTGTTTTGTTTTTGTTGTCTGCTGATTTATTTTCAAAATCAACTTTTTTGAAAAAAATCCTTCAGGAATACCATCAGAGTGCCTAACAGTTTGGATCCAGATCAGGCCAGATGTGTTGTCGGGCCTGATTCGGGTCCAAACTGTTTGCACAGGTTATCAGCAGAGGAGTCAGTTGGTAAAGAGTTTTTAAAGACATTGCGTCTGGGAGTAAAATATCACCATGCAATAAAATCGATAAACCACTAGTGGTTTACAGATTTTCAGGAAACATTCTGACGTCCATAACAATGCTGCTTATATAATGCCGAATTTATAACGTTTTTACGCAGAAATGAGATTTCAAAGTAATCTTAATATCATATGATAAATAGAAACTAACATTTGTGCTCTTGTATTATTGAATTTATTAAACTCGTTGGGAAAAAGAGATTAAATGCTCAGCAAGCCTCACATTTTATCTCTTTCCTCCAACTCGTTTAATAAATTCAATAAAACATGAGCACTCATGTAAGATCCTCTATTTAAATCATTATCCATTCCAGAACCCTTTGACTCTATGTCTGCTAGTGTCGTCTGCTGATAACCTTTGCAAACAGTTTGGACCCAGATCAGGCGGGACAAAATGTCTGACTAGATCTGGGGCCGAGGTTATAAAACTTTTTTCATGCTCAACTCAAATGAACACTAAATTTCAACTGCTCATAAAAACTAAAATACCTACAAATGAAGAAGTTTCTTGCTTTAAGCCTCTCAGATGTTGTGTTTATTATGCTAATAAATGTTAAAATGCCAACAATCGTTGGCATTTTAACATTTATGAGCAGGATAGATTTCGTGCTCAGCTGAGTTGAGCATGGAAAAAGTTTTATAACCTCGGGGCCTGGATGCAAACTGTTTGACATTTTGATGGTTATTTCTAAAAGAATTTTTTTTTAAGTTAATTTTGAAAAAATCACCAGACACCAAAATAGCATGCTAAAATTACCCAGCATTCACTTAAGTATTTGTCATAAGAAAGTTTTTCTATGAAAGGCAAAATTTGCTTGCTTAAGAGAGGTGCTTACTGCAAACAGGTCAATTAGCAATATTTATAGGCAATGAGGGCGGCTTTAGAAGATGGGAAATACAAGATTGTACTTTCATATGTTTCCTAATTTAAGGGGTTACTGGGCCTTAATTAAGGGGTTACATATATACTCATACTGGGCCCAAATTAAGGGAGTTACTGGACCCAAATTAAGGGGTTACTGGGCCAAATTTAATGGGTCACAGTAAGTAAAAACCGGGCCGCGTAGCGCAGTCGGTAACGTGTCTGGTTACAGATGCGAAGCTGACTGCAGATCGAGGGGTCGCGAGTTCGATCCCGGTCTGGTCCCATACTTTCGTGGAGATTGATCATGAAATAATTTCTACGGTCATTCCCCTCCCTTCCGCTGAATCATTCATAAAGGGTTGTTGTCAGTTACAAGCGAAAGTATGTGCACGACTACTGGTTAACTGCTTGTTCAAGCTTGCCCAGGAAAAAAAAGTGGTTAGGTGAACTGACCGTCCCGCAATGACCATAGCTGTTGACTTGGGACGTAAAGCAACAAAACAAACAAACAAACAAACAGTAAGTAAAATGATAGCCCTAATTGGAATAGGTAAGAAAAGCCTTGTATATATAAAAAAAATTAAGTCCATATTGATGCAGTTTCCTTCAATAACCTTTTGTGCCATAAATTTCAAACATCAATATTCACAAGTTTTTGTTGGAGGAAAAGCTATATAGTCATACATACAGTAAATCCTGTCTTAAGCGGCCACTCAACAAGAAGATCAAAAATTGGTTTTCAAGACCATCGCTTATTGCAGGTCAAAATTATTGCAGAATGCTCCAAGAGAGCATTCTGCAATACTTTTGACCTTTATTAAGCTACCATTTGTCTTTAGTTAGTTTGTCTATTTTTGAGAGGCCGCTTAAGACAGGTTTTACTGTATATTTTAGTTTACTTTATCATATGACATTGTGTCTGGGATTGTTATAACCCCATATATTAAAATCAATAAACCACTAGTGAATAACATATTTTGGATAAGTTATGAAATGATACCCATTACAATGTTGCATATACAGTCAAACTTTGGTCGCTCGAACTCGCCTGTCTCAAAGACCATGGTTCGCTAATTCCCTATATATTTAATGTAAAGATACACCCCAGGCTCGAACAACGATGGTAAAAAAAGGTAAAAAAATTATGAGCGTATAATTGTAATTATTTTCTTACCCATCCATTTAAACATGTGTTCTGGGTGCTCAAAAGAACCGTCTCATTGAGACAGTTCTTTTGAGTACCCACAACATGTGTTTTGGATGAGAAATAAAGACAATAGTTTGCTGATAAGCTCTCTTATCTAGAGGCCTGTTTCACTATGAATCTAGCACTTTTGAATAAAAGAAAAAAGTATCTAGCATGACTGTATGGATAATGAAAAAAAAAACTTTGGCAAACAGTGAAGACCTGGCCCTAAGGTTATAAAACTTTTTTCATACTCAACTCAGCTGAGCACAAAATTTATCCTGCTCATAAATGTTAAAATGCCAACAATTGTTGGCAATTTAATATTTATTAGCATACTAAACTTTTTTCATACTTAACTCAGCTGAGCCCGAAATTTATCCTGCTCATAAATGTAAAAATGCCAACAGTTGTTGGCATTTTAACATTTACAAGCTTGATAAATAGAACATCCAAGAGACTTAAAGCAAGAAACTTTTATTATTTGGCGATATTTCAGTTTTAAAGAGCAGTTGAAATTTAGTGCTCAGCTGAGTTGAGCACAAAAAAGTTTATAACCTCGGGACCAGGGGTCTCACCCAAGTCCCTCAGTTCCTCAGGGTCTACACTGTTTGCCAAAAATACTCTTAGGGGACAGAAATACATCATATATTGGAAATTCTAACATGTACAGTAAAACTTGTATTAAGCGGCCACTCAAAAAGAAGATGAAAATTGGTTTTCAAGACCAATCATCACTTAATGTAGGTCAAAAGTGTTTCAGAATGCTCCAAGGGGAGCATTCTGCAATACTTTCAACCTTCATAAAGCTACCATTTGTCATAAAGATCTTTGTTTAGTCATTTTTTTAGTGGCCGCTTAAGACAGGTTTTACTGTTATTAAAAACACTATATTTCTCTTATAATGCTCTACAATATTGGCCAGTATTTTTAAACGAAAGCTTGTTATATGTATGGATTTAAAGTTTTATGAGAGATGTGTGTATGATGTATGAATGTACAGTTGTATGAAAGATGCTAGTATGAATGTAGTGTTGTATGAAATATGCTAGTATGAATGTGGAGTTTTATGAAAGATGCTTGTATGAATGTGATTACCATAAGAGCACTATGTAATTAGCATACACTTTTGTCATATTTTTAAGTGAAATTTCTATCAAAATAGGGTTTAGCATTTCAATTATGGACAAAGAAATGAAACACTAAACCCTGTTTAGTCAGAAATATATATGTTAATGTGCGGTCTATCTTAATTTAGTGCTTAAAGTATTATTTTTAACATAAAACATCAATTGTAAAAAATCATGATATTTTGTAGATCATATTAAGTGTAATATTTTTATTAAAATTTGCATATACAAGAAAAAGTCTTGTTGGTGTGCAGGCTGAGCAGAGTTTTCATTCCCCTCTAATATACAAGGATGAACTATTTCAGGATTATTCCTGAATTCAAGATTCAAGACAGATTTTCAAAAGAAAGTCAGCCTCAAAATCATGAATTAGGCTGATTATTATAGCAACTTTGATTTATTTTCAGTTTATCTAAAGACAATTTGACCATTTAGACTTGAAATTGTTGAATATATGTAGGGTACAGCACTGCAGACTTATGATTTGAATTTCTAAAGTTCAGGAATGTTTTTAATTTGAACTTTTACCCATGAATATATACTACACTATCATACAGGTTTATCAGTGCAAATGAAGGCTCTCTTTCACTAAAATGTCTTAACTTTGACAAGTTACATTATCTAAAGGGAGATTTTGCTTTACCCCTATCTAGATGAGATCCCTATCTAGAGTGAGATTTTGCTTTACCCCCAATATATACATGGGTTGAGATAAACACAAAAAAATAGTGTAAAATTATGATTATTTTCTTGTTTGTCAGTTTAAACATTTGTTTTCGGTGCTCAAAAGAATGTCTCATTCAGTTCGTTTGAGCACCCACAACATATGCTTTGGCTGAGAAATAGAGAATACTAGGTGAGTGTCTTTTGATATCAAGTTTACCAGGCAAGGCTTTGAGAACACTTGTTGACATTGCTAGACTTTCCAAGCAATTCAACATGCATTCTCAAAGCTGAGCCTGGTAAACTTGATATCAAAAGAAGCGAACCTAGTATTCTATTTATCAGTATATCCATTGGTTCACTCTTCAAACTAGCGATTATGACGTAATTATCGATGATTGTGTCAATTCTGCGTCATCAGCGACATAATTCAAAAAGTGCAACACCATCATGAACCTATAAAGGCACATGCCTTGAGATAGACAACATTTATCAGACCAACGTGTAACAATGCAATAATATATAAGCGGTAACTGATAAATGAGAAAACTAGTTTTTAATTACACACTTATCCAGAGGCATGCAAAACCAGTAGCCTTTTAAGTACCAAGCTCAAGTATACTTTGTGAAGCTTTTCTCCATTTTACTGAAAATTAAGCATGTCATTTCATGTGAATCATCTGCTGGCAGAATATCCACATGAAATATCTAGGCTAACTTGGCTTCCAAAAGTATGGACACATTTTGAGATGTCATCTGTAGCTGTTTTTATGTTTTTTTTAGGGTTGAAACGCAATTTCTTGCACACCGGATAAGGATATATATAGTTTGTGGAAAAGTGCATTTCTCTGCAGCAATGATAGCTGTGAGCTTCCAACCTTGCCTAGGAAATATCCTTGGCATACTCTTCAAGCATGAACTGTGACCTCGTGACCTTGACCTTCATTTTTAGCTCCATTGACTTTGTCAAATCTACAAGCATTTCTCTGCAGCAATGATAGGTAGGAGTGTCAAAGCTTGCATATTCTTTGAGCACTCACTGTGACTCAAGGCACTGACGTTATAAAAAGTTTTTTTCATGCTCAGCTCATCTGAGCATGGAAATTATCATGCTCATAAATGTTATTAAATGCCAACAATTGTTGGCATTAAATGCCAACAATTGTTGGCATTTAAACATTTATTAGCAGGATATATTTAACATCTGAGAGCTCTATAACCAGGAAAAACTTTATTTTTCAGCATTTTAGTTTTTATGAGCAGTTGAAATTTCATGCTCAGTTCAGTTGAGCATGAAAAAGTTTATAACCTTGGGGCAATGTCTTGATTTACTTTTCATGCTCTACTGACTTTGACATTAATCTGACATTACCCTGGCAGGTGTAACAATTTTTTAATAGCTCATCAATACATACAAACAAATGATACAAAATTTGCCCAACAGCCAAGCTAAGCTGTCCTATGACAGCTCTTGTTTAATTAGGGTGACATTATGTTTAGTAATGCAACTAATCTACCATGAGGCCCTCAGAGTAATATACACAAGATGATGTACAAAATGGCTTTAAAGCTGAATGTTGAATGTGGTTAGTCCCCTATTGTTTGTTTATTACTTGGATAATGCTAAAGCATTTATGTTACTTTGTACAGGTATTTTAAAATCTGTGCTTTTTTGATGTTATATTTTGTTATTATATGTTATTTTAAGGGGAATGGCTGAAAATTGAGACAGCTAGGAGACTACTAAAAGACCGTACACAACTGATATGCGGCAATCCTGAACACTTTTTTAAAACGAAATGTGTTTCTGATTGCCAGAACAACATTTTGGCAATTGATAGTGTTATGTTTTGCATTTTACAAACATCATTTTTGTGTGATGGAAGATGTTTTTTATTGGCAATCGAAAACACTATAAATGAGAGCATTCCCAATCGCTACCTACCTGGGGTGGTACAGACCTATACCCTGCTGTACTCAATACTCATGGCTTCTTTCTAACCAGCCCTGCTGAATTAACTCTTTGCATGCTGAGAGTAATTTTTCATGCTTTAGTTGTAATCCGCTGACTTTTTTTTAAAAATTCTTTCAGGAACACTATCAGTGTCAAAAGGTTTGGATCCAGACCAGAACCAACGTTCTGTTGGTCCTGATCTGGGTCCAAACCGTTTGCAAAGGTTATCAGCAATTGAAAAACAATTTGCCGCTAACAAGGAAAGAGATAATTACAGTAACCCATTAAGTGCTGTTGTTGAAACAATGCCATGTGCCCTTAGAAAATTGTAGTTGGTTACCGTTTCTTTTTCAGTCATTCACCCAGAATGTTTTCGGGAAGGGGGAACAGTCATAAGTGCCATATAGGGGTGTCACACAGAGCCCTTTATGCACAAACATGTACAGATATGGCCCAGATCAGCTGTAGCATGTGCAATGTCCCAGCAGGCAAACAGTGTATCCTGCAGCATTTCATCTGGATCTTCACTGTTTCCAAAGGAATCCGTTTTTATACTTGTAATCAAATAAATGGTACTTTGGCAAACAGCAAAGAAGACCTTTGCAAAAAGTTTGGACCCAGATCAAGCCCAACATGATGTTGGGCCTGATCTGGATGGAAACTTTTGGCACTCTGATCGTAATCCTGAAAAAAAATGAGGTTGATTGAAAAAATCAGCATTGAGCAAAAGATATTATTACCCAACAAGTGACTTGCTAAAACATTACTATTCAATGTGTGATCCAAAGGCTGGGTATTTATGAAAATATTTAAGGCAGTGATGCTTGTGTGTGGCTCCTGCTGATCTATGTCATTTGATACAGTCATTAACCCTTTACATTCTGATGGATTTTCCCACACATATTCATACAATTAGTATGGAATAGTCCATTTTGTATTTTAAGGGGTTGCCAGTAAAAATTCTATAAAATGGTGTATTTCTGTCCCTGAAGATATATTTTTATCTTAGCAAACAGTGCAGACACTGATGAAATGCCGCATTATGCGGCCTTTCGCATTATGCGGCATTTCACCTCGGTCTCCACTGTTTGTCAAAATACCTGTTTGCAGGTATCCAGAATGAAAGAAGGGGTAAGGTGCCTTTTAGCATGATAAGGTCTTTAACCCTTTATATAGGGGAAACCCCTAACCAGGTACTTTTACAAGCAAAGAAGAACCAGATGAAATGCCTCATAATGCGGCATTTCATCAGGGTCTACATTGTAAAGGTTAAAATGATCTTCAGACAAAAGAATACAATATGTTTTGAAAATTATAACCTGACACCCCTAGATAAATGTTCATTGGACCAAGCGCATTCCTGAGGCATTTTATAGAGTACGCCATCTTGAGTGGGTCTGGGGGTACTCCCCCCTGTATGTGACCAGGGGTGAAGCCCTGTGACAGAAAATGGTTTTAGTGCCTTTTAAAGGGCTAAACTGAGTTCTCAAGACACTTAACTTAACACTATAAGTTGCATCTTTCCTCCAAAAATCAAATTAAATACACTCAAAAAGAAGGCCAAAAACTGGTTTTCAAAACCGGTTAATGGAGGTCAAAAGTATTGCAGAATGCTCCAAGGGGAGCATTCTGCAATACTTTCGACCTGCACTAAGCTACCATTAATTATTAAGATCGTTCTTTTTGTCTATTTTTGAGTTGCCACTTAAGACAGGTTTTCCTGTAACTAAAAACCCTCTATTTGCAGCGCCAAGTTGTACACACATGCGTATTTGCGTTTACGTAGGTACACCCCTGCATTGGACTATCCCAACTTTACTGTATCAAACCAGAAGGAAGAATCTATAAGTATACAAAGGGTTAAAGGGAATATGACTGTTTTACCTTTCAGATAACTATGTAAAATGCATTGTAAAAGTTTGTGAATAAAACTCAAGATTATTGAAAAAAGTGTTGATGTTTTTTTCTTTTAGATTCTAATGACTCATATTGCATGTTCTCGGTAGTGGTTTGTGCGAGATGTAAACTGCCATCACATTCAGCCCATTTAGTTGTCCCAGAGAATTAAAAATTGGAAAAAGTGGCTGGAAAGTAGCAGAATTTTAGACTAGATCCTGTGCTATTGTGATGTTTCAGAAGTGTGAAAATGGATATTGCATCAATTTTAAGTCTTGCAAAAGATGTTTAATCATGGGGTAACCATAGCTTCCCTCATGCAGGCTTCATAACAGGCTATTCACTGCATTACTAAAGAGAAAAAAGTAATTTAGACAAGATAAGTAACATATTTTTCTATTTACATACTGACTTACAAACACTAAATAAATGCACCTAACTGCCAATAATGTTAAAATAATCTATGATAACTGTTATATTACTATTGTTTACTTGACCATGGGCTGCCAAAAGACCTGTAGAGAGTGAGTTTTGTACATTAAGAGTTTCTTAACTACATTATATAGGACACAATCTAATGTATGTTAGTTCTTTATAAATATTTGCATTACCAAGCCAAGTCTAATACATTACCATTAGAAAATAGGGGAACTCCTATTTTAGTTTATTATCATTTGTTTCATTTTCTTACATATCATGATCTTTAATTAGATGTAGCTTACTAGCAGATGTAAACTAATAAGTTTAGGCACCTGGTATCTCTGTTTTATACCGTGCTTTCTTTTAAAACAATATTTTTGTGCAATGTTAAGGCTATATGAGTCCAAACAGCTAGTTGGAGAAAATGAAATCGACTGCCATCTAAGTGCTCAAAATTACAGAAATTGTGAATGTTGTCCTTTTTAACATAAAATACAAATGAGATTCAACTTCAACAAAAGTGTGATTGCTTTAAATGAAAATGCCATTACATTCGTTTTAGAAATCGTGTAAATAGGATTTAAATAATTATTAATTTTTCATGATCAAATTGTGCTTCAAAAAGTTTAAATGAATCTTTTATCTCTGTGTCACTACCATGCATTTGCTTCTTTTTATGCAGTAAATGACATCTACAAGGCATTTTGCTTCAATTTCAACAGCTCAATTCAAATAAAATAAATAATAAGCACGAAGTAACAATGTAAGGTCAATCACCCATTGTATAAATCATCAACTATTTGGAGATATATAGAGAATACATTGTACTAGATGAGTGTCTTTTGATATCAAGTTTACCAGGCAAGGCTTTGAGAACGCTTGTTGACATCGCGAGGCTTGCCAAGCGATTCAACATGCGTTCTCAAAGCCGAGCCTGGTAAACTTGATATCAAAAGACGCGAACCTGGTATTCTATTTATCAGTTTACCCATGTTGAACACTCTTCAAACTAGCGATTATGACGTAATTTTTGATGTTTGTGTTGATTCAGCGTCATAAGCAAAGTCATTCAAAAAGTGCAACGTCATCATGACCTGATAAAGGTAACTTGCCGTGAGATAGGAAATGTTTATAAGGTCATGTTGAAACAATTCAGTTAATATTAGGGGTGACTGATAAAATCAACTTTTGATTACAACAGCTTTGTTTATAACAATAAGGGACAAAATATAACTTACAACCTTAAAAGCTGTAAGTCCTTCCAAGCCGAAGTCCACACAAAGAAGTGAAACATTGAAAATGCATTCATCCTTGTCATTTCAGTAAAAGTGAAGTTTTGGGAAATCGTAATCATTTTCTGTCTCAAATCTAGCACCCACCTTACATTTCCTCATGGTTATGATCTCTTAGAATCTACAGTGTGTCCAGTTTGGTGAAAAAAAAAATATAATCTATGTTTGTAACGTATATAACCAAGAATAAAAAATACTACTTTTATCATTGTTTTGCATGTTTTTACAATTTTGTGAAGAAATAAGACAGGACAGCATTTACCCTAAATATCCATTTAATACATTTGAAACCAATACATGTCTGTTAATTAGCTGTAAAAACTCTCCTAAGTTTTAGTATTGCAGACAGTTCTAAATGATTAGACTTCAATAATCAGGACATTGAGCTAACAACTTGCTATAGAACTTGATTGATCATATATGCTATAATGGCCTGAAAGTATTCACAGACGTTTGTGTTTGGCTATAGAGCTCATCAGCATATGTGAAAGAAGCTATTTGAATATCTTTATTCAGCAGAACACTTTGACATTTTTACACTGACAAAAAGTACTCATAGCAACTGCCATTCAGCCCTTGGAACCAAGTAAAATATGTACCAATTTGTTAAACAGTATATAGACAGTTCTAATAGAAACAAAATTCATACTTCTGCTACTGTCAAAGAATACTTTTATATAATATACACCCAGCAAATAATATACATTAAGCGCTATAGACAATGGAGACAATGTTATATCACTATCTGAGATATGTATATCATGATTTTTATTCAAAGCAAAAATAGATGATTTCTTTTGGAGACGATTAATATAAAAAGAACAGCAGGCAAATTAAACATACATACACACTGAACATTAAGTTTGTGCATACTTTTTAGCATTACGTGTAGGTCTATCATGTGCATTAGTAATGCTACTAAATCGAGTGTCTTATGCTTCCATATAATAATTAATTTTGTTAGAACAGTTGATTTCTTAGCATATGCTTTTTGTCTCTATACCCTGATATGCTTACAACTCCTATTATTTAATGTTAATTAAAAACTGCTATATTAAACCCCGGTCCCACAGAGCTTACGACCTCAGCGACTAATTGGCGAGTGATTGGCGAATGTTTGCTGACAGGTTGCAGTGCCAGCTTCAACATGAAGCTAACTTGCCATCTTGACATCATTTCACCACAAGCATTGAAAGTGTGTTCATCTTAGGGCATAGAGGTGGTCAAAAATAGACAGCAGTACCAAATCAAACGGTAAAAATTACTACGGAAATTCAGAATCCAGATTCTGATGATCTCAGCTGTCCTAAAGACAAAATGAGCGGGAAGTATCAAATGCTGAAAATGTAAGCTCAGAGCTAGTAGGTCCCAGCAGAATCATCACAACCACATTAATATATTATCATGATGGCAACTTACGCACAAATGTTTTTATTCTTTCCAAACACTTTACTTATAAAAAGATGATGATAGAATAGTCTCCATCCAGTCGCTGATTGGTTGCTGACGGTCTCCTATTACCCTGAACTAGTTGCCGACCAGTCACCAATCAATCGCAGATCTGTCGCCGACTAAATGTTTAACGATTGCAGAATGTGCGGCGATCGGTCGGCGACTGATTAGAAACTGGTTAGGGACTAGACGGCGACCAAACTAATAATGGAAAAAACAGTTGCAATAGTTGCAGAGGTCGCAATCAAAATCAGTCGCAGTGTGACCGTAAGCTCTGTGAAACCGGGGCTTTAAGGCATCAATTTAAATGATTCCTGCAATGATTTGTTCAAATTGGGTATTATAAAAAGATTGGCTATAACATTAATGTATTGCAACAGACTGCATGCTTGGTAGTCAACCCAATCACGGTTGGCAACTTTGCTTTCCTCTTTAATTGCACGCCGGTGGGTCGGACTTCAGACTCTATGATGGTTCCGACTTAAAGACTTATCTATTGATGAGATGGTAGGGGCCTGATGCTTTGGCTGT
Source organism: Loripinus fragilis (assembly GCA_964019695.1). NCBI lineage: Eukaryota > Metazoa > Mollusca > Bivalvia > Lucinida > Lucinidae > Loripinus > Loripinus fragilis. Next base: position 91,290,442 of record OZ026514.1, read on the forward strand.
TTGTCGGGCCCACCGGGGTTTACCTGTTGGATTTCTTTTGCTCCGGTATTCAGTTTAATTTACTGTTGAGTCCTTATCCTTGCTTTATCTCCTTGTTATATCTTGATTTATATGTTTTAGGAGATGATGCATTGATAAGTTAGGGGTCTTTCATGCAAACCAAATATCTATGTGTCTTGATCCACATCTGAATTAAGGGTGAGGTTGGCACCGTTAAACCGGTTTAAGCCCTCCATTAAAATATTTTACTGACCGTTCCAAGGCGGTACTTCTTTTGTGGATCTTTTATGTTTTTGTTCTGTCTTGTGTTTGCTGTGTTTTGTGCGCGTCTGTTTATATGTGCTTTGTGGTCACCTGCTGGGAAAGGGCTGACCTCTTGGCTCTCGTTTGTGGTGTCTTCTGTGAGTTTGTCACTTTCCCATTGGTATCCTGGGTCAGGTGTGGTACTTGATTGTATCGATTCCTGATCTTTGCACCATTACTTACTTTTATTATCAGAGTTGTTTTGTCTGTGCTGCGTGGCGGCCCTAAAAAGTCTCCCCGCACTTTCATTTAATGCTCTTATTTTTCCAATCCTCAGGATTGTGTGTACAATCTCCTTCCATTATTCCTGTCCCTGGATATCCTCTATGTCTTGTACCGCATTTAAGATCACTAGATGACCGATTTTCATACCCCGTTGTATAACTTCTGCTTTCTATATACCTGTGGACTTGTATTAGCCATTTGGATTATCGCTTGCATTTGTTATACCTTCCTTTGCTTTTAAGGACTCATATTATACTGGCTTGTCATTTTAATAACCGGTGTGTTGATTGCTTGTCTTGGGATGGTACTTACCCACACAACTTTTAATGATAAGAACGAAAATAACAAAATTACATTTATCTCCCATTAGTTTACATTCGGCGTCCTCTGTTCGTATTCCTAGTTCAGTTAACAATTTTCGGGATATGCTTCCTACCATTAGGTTATCTCCTCTTGGGTCACCTATTATCAGGAAGTATACTAAACCATTTAATGCATTCAAAAGACGCGGAATGTATCCTAATGTTTCTAAGTGCAATGCCAAGAGGTGTGTCTGTTGCACACATTTATGTACTAAAACTACCATTACATCATCTGTAAATGGTAGAAAATTTTCCATAATTAATAATAATGATTTGGACTGAACTTCATCGGATCTGATTTATGTTATAACTTGAACTGAAACTAACTGTGGAATGCAATATGTTGGACAAACTGGCCGATCCCTCAAGACTAGGTTTCGTGAGCACTTTCGTAAAATGAAAAAGCCTAAAAAAATTTGACACATTTCTTTATCGCCATTTCAAAAATAATGGTCATCCACCTAGTAAAATTGTAATTCAGCCGGTTGAACAAATTATATATGATCCAAATTCATCAACTAGTTTAAAAAATATTAAGAGACATGAAACTGAACTTAAATGGATTAAATTTTTGCAATCACCTTTTCCTTTAGGCTTTAATGATAATATATACCATGAAGGCAACATTTCTAAAATGCCAGATTTTGATGTTTTTTCTGTTTTGGAATGTAAAAAACGTAAAAGTAGATCTCACGGTAAACATAAAAATGGCAACATTAAGCGCAAATTTGTACTGAAAAACGCTTAAATACTTCTCTAAAGGATCTTTCTTTGGCTTTAACTAATCATGGTCGACATGGCTTATTTTCATTTCTAAGTTCCTTGCCTATCTCAGTTTTACGCAACTTAGAGTTAGAGGCTAATAAACTTTATGATAGAGCAAACAAATTATATAAAGCAGCACTCCTTACAAGGTGTTATGTTCAACATTTCCTTAGTCCTTATATCGATTCTGAGGTCAACCATAAACGACATTTTATCGAAATTCCATTCATTAACAAAGGTATTGAGTTTATTGATTTACATAGTATCTTCAAGGATAATTCAGTGATTTCATCTATTCCAAATTACTTTAATAATTCTGAAACTCCTATCATTTGTTATAAATATAACAAACCAATAAGGTCTACGATATTTAACTTTAATAAAATTGTAAATGATTTAGATATAGATTCCAATACTCCTGCCTCCCGAGATTGTAAAAATTCAAATTATTTATATCCCTCTGCAGGGCATGTTATTACAGGTAATCTAAATGTCGTTCCTGACGCTAAAGTTCGCAATATCATTTCTAAAGGTCCTAAATATAGATTTCCCTCTAATATTGATTTCTCTAAATGTCGTAGAGAGATCGCTGCTTCTTTAAATGACTTCAGTAATCGTTGGTGCAAACGGGAAAATGTTGAACCTGATGCTTTGAAGGAATGGAAGATTAACATTTTTAAAATTATTGATACTCGTATTTCATTTTACTCTCGTAATACACATCTTTTGCCCCCTAAACCTAAATCTTCTTTTAGTCATCTTAAACGAGGTATCCAGGATTTTCATATGAACTATGTTTTGGTTCCAGCAGATAAAGCTGCTAACAATGTTGTAGTTGTTTGACGATTGTATTATATTAGTACTCTTAAGCGTGAGCTTGTTGACACTAATGCCTATAAACTGCAGCCTTCTTTAAGTGAAAGAGTGATTGTTGATGGGCATGGTTGTCATACAGCCCTACATTTTGGTGTCAAAGCTAAAGAAAATCAAGACAAAGTTCCTACATTGTACTGGTTACCTAAACTCCATAAAAAACCCTATAAAGCAAGATTTATTGCAAATTCTAGTTCTTGTACAACAACAGAACTTTCTAAATTGTTAACCTCGTGTCTTACAGCTGTTAATAAACATGTTATCAAATATTGTGAAAAGGTATATGAGAGATCTGGTAAAAACCCATTTTGGTCGATTAAAAATTCAGGTGAAATTTTAGATAAACTTAAAGCTAGAGATTTCAATGCGACCAGTTTGTCTACTTATGATTTTTCTACTCTTTACACTACTTTACCTCATAATTTAATTAAAGATAAACTTATTGATCTTATTGAAAGTACCTTCCAGAGAGAAGGCTCTCCTTACCTTGCATGTAGTGACAGAAATGCATTTTTAACTTCAGAAACACCTAAAAAATATCATGCATGGTCGTGTCAAAATGTATGCGATGCGCTGACCTTTTTGTTGGACAACATTTTTATTCGATTTGGCACCAAGCTCTATAGACAAGTTGTTGGGATTCCTATGGGCACTAATTGTGCTCCCCTGGTTGCAGATTTATTCCTGTTTTGTTATGTAAGGGACTTCATGATGTCTCTTTCTGATGATAAGCAGGCTGATGTTATTGATGCGTTTAACACTACTTCCAGATATTTGGACGATATTTTAAATATTAATAATGTTTATTTTGACAATATGGTTAGTCAAATATACCCTTCAGAGCTCCAACTTAATAAAGCCAATGCCTCTGATACCGAAGCCGCATTTTTAGACTTGCATTTGTCAATTTCTAATGATATTGTTTCTACCAAAATTTATGACAAACGTGACGACTTTGATTTTGAAATTGTCAATTTCCCATTTTTAGATGGTGATGTTCCTCGTTCTACATCCTATGGAGTCTATATCTCTCAACTCATTCGTTTTGCTAGAGCATCTAGCTATGTTGCTGACTTCAACACTCGCAATAAATTGTTAACTCAGAAACTTCTTAAACAAGGCTATCGGTATCATAAACTTCGCAAAACATTTTCAAAATTTTATAGACGATACTATGATTTGATTTCTAAATTCCAAGTTGGACTTAAATCTCTCTTGCGCCAAGGACTTTCGGAACCTGATTTCTATGGTGACTTGGTGTATAAGTTGAAGAAGATTGTTGGCTCTATTAATTTTTCAGCACAGTTCATTAAAATATTTTCCCATTATAAAAAGATTGGCTATAACATTAATGTATTGCAACAGACTGCATGCTTGGTAGTCAACCCAATCACGGTTGGCAACTTTGCTTTCCTCTTTAATTGCACGCCGGTGGGTCGGACTTCAGACTCTATGATGGTTCCGACTTAAAGACTTATCTATTGATGAGATGGTAGGGGCCTGATGCTTTGGCTGTTTGTCGGGCCCACCGGGGTTTACCTGTTGGATTTCTTTTGCTCCGGTATTCAGTTTAATTTACTGTTGAGTCCTTATCCTGCTTTATCTCCTTGTTATATCTTGATTTATATGTTTTAGGAGATGATGCATTGATAAGTTAGGGGTCTTTCATGCAAACCAAATATCTATGTGTCTTGGTCCACATCTGAATTAAGGGTGAGGTTGGCGCCGTTAAACCGGTTTAAGCCCTCCAGTAAAATATTTTACTGACCGTTCCAAGGCGGTACTTCTTTTGTGGATCTTTTATGTTTTTGTTCTGTCTTGTGTTTGCTGTGTTTTGTGCGCGTCTGTTTATATGTGCTTTGTGGTCACCTGCTGGGAAAGGGCTGACCTCTTGGCTCTCGTTTGTGGTGTCTTCTGTGAGTTTGTCACTTTCCCATTGGTATCCTGGGTCAGGTGTGGTACTTGATTGTATCGATTCCTGATCTTTGCACCATTACTTACTTTCAATGAGTCTCCTGCTGCAATTGTTATATGGTAAAATATAACATCAGCTACACGTATATAAGCATTAATTGCTTAAACAAAGTATGATCTTATGACTGCGCTTTTACTTTCACATTTTGCTTTTCCCTCCAACATCTGAAAATAAACTTGTAAAATCTATTTTACAGTAATTTAAATGCCACCTGGTCAAATTTGGTCTGAACTTATACTGTTTGTTGAAGTTTTTAAAGAAAACTTGGTACTGTAATTAACAATTTTGAACAGATTCATTGGATAAGATCACATCATTTGTGACCACTGTCTTGCCATGTAAAACCCATTATTGTGAATGATCCCCCTATTTTAACTAGACTGTTTCGTTTTAAATAACCCTTTCATTTTTAAAGTTTGCATTGCTTTAGCGAATGATAAGTAAATATGATGATTTAATAGGATTATCAGTTTTACAAATAGATAATAAAAGCTGTGCTAGAAATGAGCTGAAATCATATTTAATTGCTAGAATAAAGTCAAAGTTACCTTCTGAGTTTTGATATATGGGCAAACAATTTGCATATGGGAGCCACTTTCTTTAAAGAATACAGGATAACATACACGTATATTATATTATATTGCCTTATATTAAATGCAATGTATACACCATTTTGCTTCATATATTTATAAAGGCTTGATGCTATCTGGATTGCCAGCAAACCTCTTCTTTCTACAAGTGAATATGACCAGAAAATGCCATAGTCACAGACTGCAGACTGACCCATGGCATTATGAGGTAGGGACACAGAACAAGATAGTCACAATACAATTTAAGTAAACCAACCAGCTCTTTTTCTCTGCAAGATGATTACTGAACTAGAAAGAGCATTATACCACCTTTACCAACTTTAGCATGAAATACCTCGTGATGTGCATTGTCATCACTGATTATGGTGGTATAAAATAGTTATACCATGTTTGTCCACCTGTACGTAAGATAATCCACTCGCTAAAGCTCGTGGATTATCTCCACATACAGGCGAACAACCCATGGTATAAATATTACTTAAAACCAAAATAGAAAACAGGGGCCCCAAAACAAAACTCCCACAACCAATGGGAGCAACAGCAAACAAAGTTTCCACAATCCACACTGCATTTCAGTAACTCGTAGATGAGCTGCGACGGGTGATTTCCAACAATGTGGCATTTTGGCAAGTGTAGACTCAGACCAGCCTAAGGCTATGCAGCCTCCTTATTTTTTGAGCTTACAAACTCCAAATGATGTTCAGTCAGTAGCTAAACATTCATAGAATATTCAAGCGACTAGCAAAGGCTCTGACCAGACTGAAAATGTGCGCAGGCTTGTCTGAGCCTTTGCTGGTCGCGCATACCACATTATTTGACATCTCATGTCACGGCTTATTTCAGTAACTCCTAGATATTTTGTTGTAAGTGAACTTAATTTGATAAGGACAAATCTGTTATTTACTAATTTTGTATAATGTGATCAAGTGTGAACTGGCTCAAGCTTTGGTTGCTTTCAAATAGCTAGTTGGATTTATTCTCAATTAAAAGAAAACAATATGCAAATATCTAAATCAGTTTTAGGCTTTCATGCTCAGTTGTATACTGAAAACAGTTGAGACAAATATTTCATCATGATATTTATTACTATAGTTATATATGTTACTTAAGCAAAGTTGACAGAACAAGGGAATGCATTCTAGTTGAGATGTTGCATCATACTTATCATTTTGTTAGTTTATAGATTTTATAAAATATAACTGAGAAAAATTAGCAAACAATGTGGTGGTGTTGTTAAGCTAAGAAATATACCATTTCTGAAATTGAAAATATACACCCATATACACATAGCTTCTTAATTAGAAGTGATACAATTCTTTGGAAAATGGGTACTTAATGCCTATCAAATACTGCTTCCTTTTTAAAAAAAAAATAATTTAACTTCCCAGTGATGTAAAGTTTAAGGAATCTATCTTTCACTTTATTGTATACACGACCTATTGGTAATCAAACAACAAAATAATATTTTACACCAAAAATGGTGTTAGGTATTACTCTTAAGTCAAGTGATATCAAAACAACAATCAGAAGGTGTTTATAAGGTGTTTATAAGCTAACAGATAGAATTACATTCTTAATGCTATAAAGTTATATATTGTTTTATCCATGGCCATCTAATAGAACAGCTTATAACTGACAAAGTATTTATGTTTGAACATATCTGTTTGTAATTTTGAAATGGTCAGTAAATTCATTTAGGTCTGCAGCTTACGTATTTGGTATAAAGCAATGCCAATTGACTTAGTCCCTACCAACCATGCCACTGGGTTCTAAATTGAACAAGCCCTGATGGTCATTAGTCCACATAGACTTCTATGGGGAAACACTTTTAAATTAGTAAGTGGGTATGACCAGGAATACCACAATCACAAACCGCAGAAAAACCATGGCACAGCGAGGAAGAGCCAAACAACCATCACGAGACACCAGGAATACAAACTAAGGAAAGCAACCAGCTCTCTCTTCTAAAAATCTTATCTGAAAACATTAGCGCCCGGCTTATGCATTTGATATTATTAATCATATAAAGGCTTTAAGCAATTTCATGTCTCCTTCATAAAGCATACCAACCATGCCACCGGTTGGCCGTTCTAAGAGGGTCATTTGCTTTCATATGCCTTTAATGGGGAAATATTCTAAAAGAGGATGAGACCCAAAGATTCTATATTTTATATGTAGCAATGCATCATAGCTCCTAATGTAAATCCTGCCTACACTGTGAGCTCCTATTCAATGATAGTTATAATTTTTTTTAAATTTTAGCAAACGAGCCTTTATGCTAATTTTGCTTTTGTTTGAGAAAAGCAGACCCAGATCACATGGATCATTCTCGCGAGACCTGACGATACCTCATCTAGATCTCTCGTAGACTGGTTCTCTCCCCTACACTGGCTATTGTAATTTGAACAACTCGGAACCAGTTTAGATCTCTCGCATTTCGCCCTTTGCATCATGGGTAACTAGCGATATTTGGCTAGTCCCGTTCAATTCTCGCACTCCGATACTGACAGTATTTATTGTTAAAAATAGCAAAAAGTTAAATTTTTGACAGTTTATCCTTTCTCTTTTAGTGGATATTTTCTGGATGTAAAGCCCTGAGTCATGCAAGCAGTGATCGCATAATATATTTTAAATAAAAATGGCGGCTCAATCCCAGTGTGCACCGAACGAAAAGCGACAGGTGAGTATGTGCTAGCATGCTTCCTGTCCGCGACAATGCACATGGATCAGAGTTATTGGATCGGTGGTTTAACCATTCCTGCTTATGTGTACATGTACATTTGTACTTGCAAACAACATAGACCTAGATCAGACTTCTCCTTAGCGTGCATGTGATAAAATTAGTATGGAGTGCATCAGACGACAAAAATATTAGCAGGACAAAGGTTAAAATTGTCTCCTTATTCATTCAATGTTTTGTTATATTCGTTGAAACAGGGTGTATTTATATAATACTGGGATTTCCCAATAATGTGCCATAAATGGACAAACTATTGGCCGCCATCACTGTGTAGGCAAACAGCACACAGCACTGCGAGAAAAAGCCTCAGAACACTAACAGTCACACAACATCAGAAAGACAATTAAAGTAAAGCAATTCGCTCTCTCTTCCTCACCAAGATAATTGCCGAACTAGTACACTATGCACTGCAGAACAAAGCAAGCCCCTCCACCACAACAATAAGCAACGAAAGCATCATATAAAATAACAGAGCCACCGCCTTGGAATTAACAGCACCCTAAGCCCACTGGGGGTGGGGGGCTAAAACGAAAAAAAATGTTTAGCTCGATGGAGGTTTCCTTACTTATGCAATGCACCATCGCATAGAAACAATATATTAATCAAATTAACACAATATTATGAAACAAAGAAAATGGTTCACGACTCACAGCAAGTTTGAGCTAAAGTAAACTTCAAGTTGAGCCACGATGGGCCCAGCCAAAGACAAGCATCAGACACCAACCAACGGATGAAAGCTAAAATACGTCAGGGGCGTCATTACTCCACCTTATGAGAAGTGTAACTAAATTTTACGTATTTTATATACGAGAAATACAAAAAATGATATTATGCGACAGTCTCCATGCCATGTTTACATATATAAACCCAATCACGGTTTATATCTATGATTTCCTATTTTGATTACAAGACGGTGGGTTATTGATCTGTGGCTTTTCCTAGCGGAGCCGAGGGTTGGTCTGTAGTGAGTGATTGTGACACTTCCTGATCAAACTCATTTATTATTTTGGTTTTCTCATGCAACGGCTTATACATACTTAAAAGGGCTGTTTGAGCAGTGAAACAAATATAACGCAGGGATGATTAAGTTTAAACTGGGTGTAATTTTGTCACAAAATATACATATTACCAATTGTAGTTTATTATAGTAAACGAAGTCTTAAATTCTGAAAAGTATATTTGGCTACAAATCTTAGTAACCTCAAAAGAACCATGCTATCAAAACTTCTGACTGGTAAATACATATATAATATAAACTAAAAAAGTACCACTCTCTTTTGATTTTATCAAGATTGTTTACGTTCGCTAATTTCAGTACTTTCAGTTCATTGATTCTTTTTTCCACCAATTTGGTGTCGTAAATAGCACATTTTTATTCAAAATCTTACTTACACAGTTCTTGTATCTGGTCTCTTTTAGCATTTAAAAACGTATAGTGAACAAAAATTAAACAATTTTGCACTCGATGACCTTTGACCTCTGCCCTGACCTAGAAAACCAATTGTGAATCTGCAGACAGGCATATATATGCTACTAAGACATTGGGCAAGCAGAATAACATTTTCTGCATCCATTAACATGCCCGCCTCGAATGTCTGAAAAAATGAGATTGGACTGCCAGACTAATAGCCTCAAAACCAAAAGCTCACAGTGTCATTACGCAGTAATGACATCGTGAGCTTTTTGTTTTGAGGCTATGTTTATAAGTGATATGAGGACCGAACTCCAAGCTCATGTGCTTTCTTCTTGGTCCCATTTATGTATTATTGTTTTTCATGCCTGTATGTCAATAGTATTGTCAAATGTATATAAATAAGATAATTTTAGTTTAAACTAATTCTTCAAGCAAGAAGAAGCGTAAATGTCATGAAATCGTAGGAGCAAAGTATTAAATTGAACCCTTTGTACACTTATAAATGGAAACCCCTTAACGAGTACTTTAGCAAAGAGTGAAGCCAGATGAAATGCAGGATAATGCTGCATTTCACCACGGTCTGCACTGTTTGCTACAATTAAAATAACCTTCAGGGACAGATATAGGTCCTAATTAGAAACTTCTACCTGTGACCCCTTGAATGAGACAATGGGCAGTCCCATACTTATCGTATCAATATGTATGGGAAAATCCATCAGAATACAAAGGGTTAAAGAACAATATGTGCAGCCAATATTCTCAGTATTGAAAACTTTCTACTCTATAGTTAAAAAGGATATGCGAAAATAGATAAAATAACTAGAATAAAGTCATTAAACACCCCCCCCCCCCCCAAAAAAAAAAAAAAAAAAAAAATGGTTAAAGTGGTATAATTATTTTCTGTGTGTACCAAGCCAAACGCAAACAAAAACAAACAAAAAACTGGAGAACCTGTGTATTTTTATAATTTTGGGGTTTTGACTACTCAAAATTCAGATAACTACAATCAGTATCATGTCAATTGCAGTTGCTAAGATGTTGAAGTGGAATAGATGTGTATCTAGATCAGACTTTTTTTCTGATATGGATCTCGACTGACTGTCTTAGCCTAATTGTCCCATTTTATTCATTAATTAAGCCAATGGCCATACCAATGATAATTGTATATAAAGAAATGTGACGACAAGAACTCAAACGACATACTGGTCTGTGTAATACTGATTAAAACGTCAAAACTTAGACATCTGCAGAAATTTTTCTATCAGTAAACGAATATGATATCGAAAAATGAAATGTACATTTATCGAAAAATAAAACGTGCGAAAATGGTAACAGAACATACATTTCGTGCAGAATAAACGCCGAATTATTATTTTTTTAAACTCGTTGCGAAAAAGAGATAAAATGCTCGGCAGGCCTCGCATTTTATCTCTTTTCCCCAACTCGTTTAATAAAATCAAAAATCCGATAGATGATTATTATCACCTATCGGATTTTTTAGAATGATCATGAATTAATAGTCAAACGGCGTCCTATATTTTACAGGTATACACACCCGTGAGAAACTTGTATTGGAAATCCAGAGTTTATTCTTAGATCATATTAATTCCGTCTTTTGATCGAATGTTTGTAGATCAAATCATCATAAACTGGGGGGAAACAGGTATCTATCTATCTATCTATCTATCTATCTATCTATCTATCTATCTATCTATCTATAATCGTCAATTACACACGATCATATATGTACATCTTGTTTTGTAACTAGTTCGTTAAATCATCAAATGAGGGCATTTTGCATTTTCTTTTGGAAGTTTAGAAAAGTTTGCATAACACAATGATATAGGTCACTCATGCTAACCTTTCTGCTTACATTTTTACCAAATAAAGCAAAATTGCATGTTTCTCAGGACATATAGAGGACCACGACGTATATCTTACGCGAAAAGAGTTTGATAATGCAAAGATGAGAACATCAATCCCAGGGATGAGGCGGGACTCTTTGATGCATAACATCACAACAGATATGGCTGAGAAAATCACGGAGCTTACTGGATTTTCCGTCCTGAAACTCTAACTTTTTAATGACGAAGTGAAAAATGCTTTCAGTTTCCAGTACCACAAGTTATGTTTCTGATTTCTAATTCGCATGACAGGTCATCCTGAAACATGTCCACACTGGGAAGGCGGCAATAGAAAAAGCTCTTAACACCTATCGGATTTTTTAGAATGATCATGAATTAATAGTCAAACGGCGTCCTATATTTTACAGGTATACACACCCGTGAGAAACTTGTATTGGAAATCCAGAGTTTATTCTTAGATCATATTAATTCCGTCTTTTGATCGAATGTTTGTAGATCAAATCATCATAAACTGGGGGAAAACAGGTATCTATCTATCTATCTATCTATCTATCTATCTATCTATCTATCTATCTATCTATCTATCTATCTATCTATCTATCTATCTATCTATAATCGTCAATTACACACGATCATATATGTACATCTTGTTTTGTAACTAGTTCGTTAAATCATCAAATGAGGGCATTATGCATTTTCTTTTGGAAGTTTAGAAAAGTTTGCATAACACAATGATATAGGTCACTCATGCTAACCTTTCTGCTTACATTTTTACCAAATAAAGCAAAATTGCATGTTTCTCAGGACATATAGATGACCACGACGTATATCTTACGCGAAAAGAGTTTGATAATGCAAAGATGAGAACATCAATCCCAGGGATGAGGCGGGACTCTTTGATGCATAACATCACAACAGATATGGCTGAGAAAATCACGGAGCTACGGAAGCCTATATGTGACATTGTGTTTTGTGTTATGTCCTTTTGATTTCCGCGTTTTTGTATGTTGAGTTTTCTGTTTTGTGTACAATGTTGCACATTTCAAACGGCACAATTCACGAGGTAGAGCCAAGATGGAGAACAAACGAGGAAAGAAGGACGAGAGTATAAGTATTTTAATACATCCGTCGTAATGTTAGTTTTTTTTAAATATTTGAAATCGATGCAGCCAATAACTATCACAGTCAAAAAGTCTACTGGAGGCTTTCGGTTTGATTATGCTACATACTGGGATTTCACTGTGAAAGTAGTCATATAGACCCAGTACTATTCAATATAATACAGTTCGACAGACTATAATAGATCGATCCATTTATATCGACCCATTTAAATTGTTACAGAAATTAATTATGAGATTTTATTTTGTAGGTCGAGATCTGATACAGTGCAATAGCAAATAAGATGGCATTAAAGGCAAAACGTATCTATCTATATATCTATCTATCTATCTATCTATCTATCTATCTATCTATCTATCTATCTATCTATCTATCTATCTATCTATCTATCTATCTATCTATCTAACTGGAGGTTATCTGTATGTCAGCCTGTCAGTCAGTTTTAATGCCGATTTCAAACGTCACACCCACTGCCATATAAATTTCTCGGGTTTATCTACCTTTCTGTTTGCCTAAATGCACTTTTCAACCGTCTACCCCATATCCACAACCCCCCCCCACCCGCCTACAAAAAATGCTTGAGTTTATTCACCTGTCGATCTGTCTGTCCGCCTGTCTGTCTGTATTTCCGCCTGTCAGTCTGTCTGTTTTTTCTGTCTTTATAAGAAAACAAGTAAGTATTACAAGGAAATTCCATAATCACTATGATGACGAGACACAGTACACAGACAGTCACATGACAGCAAGAAAGCATTCAAAGTTAGTCAGTTTTTGGCTCTTTTCCTCAGCAAAATGACTGCACAACTATATGTATAAAGTCACTGCGAACTTCACCACAGAATTAGAAGACAATACAATAACCCCACACACAATGAGAGCAACAAGGAATAATGAATTAACAACAACAACATAATCAATGCCTTAGAACAGATAGTGGTCGAGATCACCAGGGAGGGGCTCTTCTCCCTAGATTCAGCTATTGTACATAAAGCTGTTTTCCATTGCCTACCCTATAGCCACCCACCACCCTATAAGTTTCTTGGGGCTATCTACATGTCTGTCTATCTGTCTGTCTGCCTTATGTGGTGGTGTGAACAGACAATCGTTATATTGCAAGGCTATATATGTACTTATATACTTTTTTTTATTCATTTGACTTTTATCTTTGGCCCTTTTACTTCATCTTTTGTGTTTTGCCTTTTGTGTTTTAAGTTTTGTCTTCAGGAAAGGTTTCTTTCCTTTATTGTCTTTTGCCTTTTGCGTTTTAACTTTCAGCTTTTTACTTTTGTCTTTTGTGTTTAAACTTTTGTATTTTGGGTTTTCGTATGCTAGTTCTATGCTAAAAGGCATCCAAGTACCCCTTCAAATTTTGGCAGTAGACAAACAGACAGACACACAGGCAATTGATAGCGTTTTGGATATGGGAAGGAGGCGGAAATAGATTGATAGATAGATACGTTTTGCATTTAATGCCATCTAATGTTCGATTGCACTTTATTCGACCTACAGAATAAATATATTGTGACTATTAAAATGAGTCAAACTGTCGTGTACAGAATTGTCATAGATCTATTTGAATACTTTCACAAATAGCATGGTTGAATGGAAAACCTACAGTAGACATTTTGGACCTAGATATTTACCAGCTGCATCGATTTCAAATGTAAAAAAACGTTACACAGGCTGCATTAAAATACTTGTACTTTTGTATTTCTTACCTTTTTTATTTCCATCTTGGTTCTACCCCTATGAATTGTGTTGTTTAAAATGATGTACAACATCATACACAAAACATACATATGTATGCAAATACATATATGAGCCACGTCATAAGATAACCTGCATTTTGAAATGTGAGAACAAAAAGGCACTGATTAGATGTGTCCTAACATGCTGGTCAACACAATTTTTAAAGTTTAATATCTTATTTCAAGATTCTAACACACCTCGCCTATAGAGCCAATGCTTAAAATCCGTGATATATCAAACAATAATTCACAGCTTTGAATGCGCGAGGAAGACGCGCGCTAGCTGACGTCATTTGTTACTACAAAATGACGTCAGTCATGGCGTTAGACGGTGTAACGTCGTTTTTACACTGAAAAGACGTAACTTCTACATGTTAATATATACGACACAATCCAACTATTGGCGGGATTTCCTCAGTGCAATGGCGGAAAGTTGTAAGAAGCTGAAGAGTGCAAATGTATTTTCGTTGTTTATTGTATGTTAAAATCGAAATAGATCAGCTCTATTGCGTGAATTGTTGAGTAATAATTCACTGTTTGTCGGTCAGTTGTACAAGGATAAATCACTCGTGCTGTGCGCTCATGATTTGATCTTCTTAACGACTGACCTCCAAACAGTTAAATTATTACTGAACAATTCACTGCTAGAGTTGATCTATTTTTTAATCATAGCAAGTTTTTGAAGCTTAGAAGGTCAATTCAAGCCCAACATAGAAAGTTGGAAAATTCGAAATTCGAAAACGAGATGTCTAGCGATACGGCTTATTGTCACTGTTTCAATGCTTTATCAGTTTCCCAGTTGATGCTAAGCTGATCTGCGCATTTGTTTTCTGTATGTGTAATATATATATATATATATATATATATATATATATATATATATATATATATATATATATATATATATATATATATATATATATATATATATATATATATATATATATATATATACAGAGGGATATAGTGAATCAACTGAGCCGATAGATGCTGTAAATATTTTGCCTCTTGCGAGATTCGAACCCACGACCTCGACAACACCGCCTAGCACTACACCAGACATTGACGCTACCAACTGCGCCACTAAGACATCCCCAAAAACGGATGTTCAGGAAGCGCTGATATTGACGACGCCTGATGCAGTACATGTCGTATATTGGTTCCTTTTAAATGCATGTCATCTATTTCGTTCGCAAGTGAAAGCCTGATGGATCCAAGGATACAAGTGAAATTAGATAAATATCAGAAGTGCGGAAATATAATTTCACAAACATCATTGCTTTCGAGCTACACAGGATCAGAAACTGATGCAGATTTAGACAGTAGATAAATACAGAGGGATATATAGAATCAACTTAGCCGATACATGCTGTAAATATTTTGCCTCTTGCGAGATTCGAACCCACAACCTCGACAACACCGCCTAGCACTACACCAGACATTGACGCTACCAACTGCGCCACTAAGACATCCCCAAAAAAGGATGTTCAGGATGCGCTGATATTGACGACGCCTGATGCAGTACATGTCGTATATTGGTTCCTTTTAAATGCATGTCATCTATTTCGTTCGCAAGTGAAAGCCTGATGGATCCAAGGATACAAGTGAAATTAGATAAATATCAGAAGTGCGGAAATATAATTTCACAAACATCATTGCTTTTGAGCTACACAGGATCAGAGACTGATGCAGATTCAGACAGATATATATATATATAAACATTTATTTGTCTATAGCTACACAGCCAAGTTTGTGTTTGACCTGTTAGAAGTCCGCAAAACCAAGTTTTCTCATGATGAGGCCCATATGTCGAAGATTATACAATGCAACTACGCATACTTGGCGTGAAAACTACTGGTCCCAATTTACACAATATACTTTTATTTTACAAGAATAACAAAATTAATGCAGGTACACTGCACGACTAACGAAACCTGGCACTAACGAATGAGGAAACCTGGCACTTTTCGTTGGTCTCTAACTTGTAAAGAACAAGGCTTAAGGCAAAAAGTAAGAGTTTATTTTAATAAAAGAGCATCAAATGTGATTTTTATTTTAATGCATACCACCATCAAACTGCCGTAAAGTATCTGCTCGACATGCTAAACTGGCTAGCAAATTAAACCATTGAACTTGATCTATATTTTACAAGCTCCAATGGCTAGTATTTTTACATTTGTGTGTCAATCCTTGTGCTCTCATCAACCATAATGATTAACACTATCAAACATAAGGCATAAGGCATCCCCTCAACATCTCGCGTCAGCACGCATCTTCGACTTAAATTTCAAGCGCCATTGACATTGTCATTTTTATTATAACCTTCAGGATCTCGTTAAATATTGTGTCTACAACCACTAAAGCATGCATAAGGCATCTCCTCGAACTCCTGTGATGGTTCAGAAACATTGACCTAAACTGAAACCAATTTCTAATTGGTCAACACCTTGACCCCTGACCTATATCATATGCTTTATAAAGAAAGGCCCAATGACTTTGTCTCTCTTTCCCCAGCGGACGCAGCATCAACTTCCATGGAATTCGTGTTATTTGTCAAAACACTCCCCCCGTTTCATGTATGCTAATTACTTTGTTGTGGCTGTGTAGCCAAAGTACATCACGTCAAAGTCAGAATGCAAAAATATTTCTGCCAATCCATCTATGTTTGTCTTAATTTAAATTGAAATCACACGTTCATCTCATCAAAATTTCAAGTAATGTAGATTGAACCTTGAAGAAATCTGTATTCACTTAATTCAGAATGAAGATTTCATACATCTAAATAAACCAAATATTTATTTACTTGGAAATTAAGCAAAGCAATGTCAGGAACGGGTACAATTAGTTTCTAAACCCTACCCATAAAACCACAAGGTAAAAAAGTCACAACGAGATTAATTGGAGTAAACAGATGACATATGATGAACCAAGTAAGCAGCTATTTTTCAAACAGGTGGTGACTCTGAATTCGAACGTAACTGAATATTACAGCTTAATTAGGACAATTTAATCATAACACGGAACAGCAAGTAACCACAGCAAAGCATCAACTTGGAACGGTCAGTAATGCGTTACTAGTTGATTTAAGTTAACTTCACGAGGGTTTAGCCCCAATCCTCACTTTCGGTGTGGTTCTAAAACATGCATTTGAAAGGACCACGTGGAGGTATCCAACTCATCAATAATTCAACACAGACAACAAAGGAATCAAAGGTAAAACCATGGGGGTTCAAGTATGAAGAGTTAACAGAAACAACGCTTACTCTGACATTTCACATCGCCACTGGAACATTGGAGGGAATGAAGGCCAAAAGTTGAATCCTTGTGAGCCAACACATAGAGTATGTGTAACGGTTAATTTGTGCGACAACTATTGCTAATTTCATATGTTAAGTAAATACAAGTGTTTTTAAAAATAAAATTAATTAGAATTACATCTCGTTGCTCTTCTATGGGTGATGTAAAAGCTTCAATGCTTCATGCGTCTGACATGTGTATGCAATGCAAAGTAGGGAAGGAGGCAAAGTTCTGGATTGGATACAATCAATTACCACACCTGAGCCTGGATACCATATGGGAAAGTGACAAATACACAAAAACATAAAATAGAGGAGAGCCAAGAAGTCAGCCCTATCCTAGCATGTGACCACAAGGCTGCATGACACAGACAAGACAATTTAGCAAAGAAAAACACATAAAAAGATCCACAAAAGAATTACCACCTTGGAATGGTCAGTAAGAAAATTACTGGAATGCTTAAAATAGTTTCACGGTACCAACCTCACCCTTCATTCTGATGTGGATCAAGACACATATATGTTTGGTTTGCATGAAAGATCCCTAACTTATCCATGACTCGTCTCCAAGTACATATAAATCAAGATACAAAAAGGAGATAAAACAAAGATAAGGACTCTACAGAACATACAACTGAATACCGTAGCAAAGAAATCAAACAGTTAAACCCTTGCGGGCCTGACAGCAGACATAGCATCGGGCACAAACCCTCTCATTTATAGATAAGTCTTAAATTTGGAACCGTTAAAGCAAATCTCTTATTTTCCTACCACCACTGTCATCATATTAAGGAAATCTACTGCAGGTGAAATTAGTTAATAGAACTTGTATTCACTGGTAAATGTATTAGTGCTGCAGCAGAGGTCACCAAAAGTGACACGTACCCATACCGAAAGGGTAACAAGTAGCATCATACATCATTTTAAAGCTTAGAGTGTGCTGAGTTCAGAACTGCATGATGCCACTTTTAGAATTTTGTGCGAAAAAAATTACGGCCCTTTACACATGGGTACCGTCATCATAGCTCAGAAAGGAATAATGATTTCTATTTATGACAAGAAACATACATACTGTATAAAATTCATGTTATTAGGTTGTATATAATCCAATAGTTAATATTAATTTTGTTTGCATTTGATATGCTACTTACGCACATTGACAACTATAATTAAAAGGTCATTGAGTGCAAAAGGCGCGAAAACCAATGACTTTTACAAATAGTCACGTTAATTGCATTTGATCTACATGTACATTTTTAAATCATAAAAAGGAGTTTATCCTTGCAATATCAAATAAATATAAATGCATTTAATGTAGCAATTAATCCAATTATAATGTACCCCCAACAGTTTATAGCAGCTACAATACAACTCTGAAGGGAATGCAAACGTGCATAAATGTACTTGTCAAATTTATATGTCTGTATATTTTGATATGGGTTTATTTACGAAAGCTTTAGAGATCACTTGGGCTAAACCTATGTACATTAAATATATCTTTCTATGAGAAGGTGGAATGCACCTTCTCATAACAGATTTTGCTAGCATTTGATACCTTCATGGTAAGGCGAGACTCGGAGAACTGTCATTTGAGTTTGTCTGCAGTTTGTGATTGTGGTATTTCCTGGTCATACTCGCTTACTTTTTTGATATCTCTGCTGTTGACAGTGTAAAACAAGAGTTGTCTAGAAAGTCAGTTATCATGCCTTGCCTCTTCCTCACCATGCTGTTGGGGTGATTGTTGCAGTTCCTGGTCATACTCACTTACTTTTTAAACTAACATTTTCTATACAGTTCTTGAAAGTGGTGCTGCAAGAACAACATAACTTTCTCTGATGATGTCCAGTGTAATTTGCATGTGTTCTAAGAGGAATCCTGACTATGAATCAGACACAGAAATGAACATATAACAGTTACTGTAATTAACTAATACTATCTGGTCATTTTTGCGAAGTTGTACAGATTAACCTGCTATTAGAGTTCATGTAAAAGGGAATACCTATTTCTCCAACATTATAACTTTTTTAAAGACTCGCTGGAGATATTATTGCTTACTTTTAAACTATTCCTCTCCCCAACTAGGCTTTGTCTTTAAGATGTGCATCAGTTTGCAAAGGCGAAACTATTCTCGCTGATGTTTACAAGCAACATATATGTTTATCATATCAAATCCTTCAAATGCAGTGCATTCCTGAAGAGGTTATTAATGGTTTCCATGAAGGCTAATGTACTATAAAAATGTCGGAGGGAGAGATCAATTCTGCCTGGATTAACTATGTGTTCTAAGCAACAGAGTACAAAGTTTTAATAGTATCTAGAAGAATCACGGGACTAACCTTAAAAGGCAATTCATTGACTAGGTCACGTGGTTCTTGAGCCAAGCCTGTGACCGCAAAGTACTCAATGATGTTCCACAAATATGTATGTCGAAGTGCATGTACAGGTAAACCAGACCAGAGTTGACCTTCACATCATTCTGATGCAAAAGCACTAATATGATTCTGTTGTAACAATAATTTAGATGTTTGTCAGTCAATTCATTGTTTCCCATTTGACCCCACAGAGGCCACGCCTCACACTTCTAACGGATTTTGCAACATATCATCCAGGCTTGCTTGGTGCCTTAGACACAGGAAGTGAGGAAATCATTCATGAAGGAAGGATTTATAAAGCTTGATGGACAAGACAAACCTCAGAAGATGTTCTATGAACCCAAGCAAAAGGCCAACAATAAGACACTGGCAGACATGCCAAAGATACAGCAGTGTTGTCATGAATGATTAGGTGATGCGTCTGTATTTGTAAGCAGCTTGTCTTTTGAGAATGCACAAGGAGTCTTAAAATATTTTCGAAAACTATGGCTCGAATCAATGATCAGATTTCATCCATTCACTCAAAAGCATATCTGAAGGCAAAGTAGCATTATTGAGAAAACAGAATGCATTATCTTTGATGCTACAGCTTTGATACAGATGCTACCAATACTGTCTAAAACGGCTAAAGTAACATCTGTAGCCATAGTTGAACAGGTCCGTGTCTACATACTTTAGGCCAGTTGCATTTAATAGTCTGTTTCACAGATACACATTGTATTTAACAAGTATATGGAGAGTAGTGTGAATACGCTAGCATGCCAAAAAAGAGGCAACACCACAATGGGACATAAAATGCTTCTACAAGCAGACATGAAAGTACTCAAAGAATAGAGGAAATTATTATCGGAGGCAAAACTGAGGACAACCTTGTATCTTATTACACCGACACTGATAAAAGCCAGTTGATTAGAAACATACAATCTTCATCAGTGGTGGACTGGAGGACAGAACCATCAAAGCAACCAAAGATGAGCATATGGACATCTCAGAGATACGAGAGAAAGCAAAAACAAGGCCATATACATGCCTAAGTTGCTGCAAAATGTCCCAGTACAGATTTTCATTTTCTTATTATAACTTCCTCGTCATAGATAAAAAAGAAGCTACAAATGAGATCTTTCTTGCATGTCGAATTGGCATATGATGTTGCTATATCCCTGTTAACATTTTATTCACCAGTCTTACATAAGAACAACACACAAGCTGATCATAAAATACTGTCTGGCTGGATGGGATATAGGCAGTGCTTTCTTTGGGGTTGGTAAGAAACCCGTTTTTAAACGCATGATTCAAGGTGCACTGAAATTTTAGGGACTGAAATATCTTGGCCATGGGCCTTTATTAAACTGTCAAAAGTTTACTTGTACTCAGTCTGTTGGAGCAATATATGAAAAACTAGACCCTACATCCCTAAACGAGGTAAGCTTAGCAAAGGCAGCAACAAAAGTCCTATCGACAAATAACAGTTTCCTTTTGTATATTCTACTTTCTACCCGCCCACCCAACAAAATGAATATGGATAAAAGATAGTTGAATACAATAATGACACACTAACTGTATGCGTCCTACGATGATGAACCATTCAACAGCTGCCCCAAAGCTTTTAAATGACCTAACATGCAATTGCGAGATCAGTATCTGTGACGATAACTGTAAATTATACATGTTTTCACAATGAACAACTATGTGCACTAACCTAACAACCTAACCTATGAACGCAAAATAGCAGCTCCATGAAAACACATTTTTGTACATTATCCATGCGAAACACAAGTGATTCGGAATAGAGAATGTCATGTTCTTTAACATCACTCTTTGACTGATTGAAGGATAAATACATTACACCTATATTGCAAAGCATTTAAGACCAATTTGACTGTAAATGTCTTTGGTGAAGAACTCATTTTCATAGTCTTTAGGAATTCCACTTTGTCTTAAACAAGTAATGGTGTCCCACATGCATGCTAGTCATTTACGAGTATGGCAGACACAGCTGAGCAATATAGCTTCATCATGTTTTGATATTGATAAAAATTTATACTAAACCAACATGAAATTAGTTTTGAGGGAACGCTGTGTCACACCTGCTCGAGTAAAGTCATATGTGTATGTCTGTCACAGTCAAAATACTGGAACGTAAAAAGTAGGTCAATGTCACAAAGCAAGGTTAAAGAGAATGCGAGGACAATTAGTAAACTGCAGTGATTTTGTTACCTGCGCATCCTGCATCTTTTGGGCATCATTTTGTCTCTAAAGTTTTTATTTCGGCGAGTCCGAGGATGCAATAGTATTGCAGACTTGTCATTAGAAAAAAGTATTCTTGACTCATAAATTTGTAGTTGGACTCGTTGATATGGGAAACAGCAAGTCCTAGAACCCATAAGCCAAAAATTGTAAATGAATCACTGTATACTGGGTTTGATACTCTCAACTATCACTGCTGCAGAGAACTCACTTCAATGTAAATCTTTCACGGACGGACGTCAATTTATATCAAAGTCACTGGAGCGTAAAAAGTAGGTCAAGGTCAGCAGGCCCCACTGTGTACTCAAAGAATATGCAGAGGACAGTAACTATGCAATGTTTAATAAAAGTTATCATTGCTGCCGAGAAATTCACTTTAATGTAAATTGTTGACGGACGGATGACTAACGCGAATTTTGAACTCCTATGTAACACCCTGTTTAAAGAAAGCCACACCCTTGCTACAAGCAAGTGTGACAAAAATAATGAAATAGTATAGATTAACTATTAACAATTTCTAACAGTAAAAATCCTTACGAAATTGAACAGGATTGCATGCAGTTGCATCCAGATTAATGTTATGTCAATGTCATAGGTTTTCGTGACTTTTGTACTCATTGACCTCATAAAATGTTGAAAACAAGACTTGATGTTGTCATTCAATATTTATAATTATATTTATTCATGTTCCACTCCACAATTTACAAGAAATAGATTTTTATGTGCATATATGAGGATAATACCTGCTTGGGAAGCACACAGAAAACGAATACTAACAATTAAGGGTGTATACTTTTGAAGGGCCGTAAAAAAATTCGCACAAAATTTTGGAAGTGGCATCATGCAGTTTTGAAATGAGCTGACGCTAAGCGTTAATTTGGTATATAGTAGTACTTGTTACCCTGCTGGTATGGGTACCTCTAAAATTAGGCTACTTTTGGCCACATTGCTGCAGCACTATATATAAAGCAAAACGTGAGTGTTTCAGAGTTTTTCAGTAGGTCTTCAAGTCAAATGAACAAATTCACTGGCGTTTCAAAATCAGTTCTTGGGTTTTATAAAGCTCAGTATTGCCAGAAATTCATTCAAACGCGTCTTCTTATTATACATTTCTTAACATGTTGTTACATCAACTTGATCTACCACTGTTTCAAACTCTATGTGACCATTGAGTGTAGTATAACAGGCTATCCTTCTTGTATATCAACATTTTCTCTGCGCTCTTATTGAATTGGGATTCCAGTGTTACACAAGCTAAGAAGCCACCATGTGAGCTAAACACTATTTGTGTTTTAACAACGGCAGCAACTAGGGTATTATTGGCCAGTAAAATATATCTAAGTAAGAATGACGGCAAAGATTCGGAAACGATACAATCAAGTACCACACCTGACTCAGGATACCACATGGGAAAGTGACAGAAACACAATTAAACATCACAAACAAGAGCCATGAGGTCAGCCCTTTCCCAGCAGGTGACCACGCGACAGCAATAAACAGACACGAAAACATGACAAACACAAGACATAAATAACACAAATGATCCACAAAGGTACCGCTTTGGAAACGTCAGTAAAATATTTTACTCGAGTGCTTAAACCAGTTTCACAGCGCCAACCTCACCCTGAGTTCAGATGTGGATCAAGACACATAGATGTATCAACCCCCAGTACCCCAAGTAGCCTCGGCTGCTGTCTGTTCTTAGGTGGTGATTCTGTTGTTGGTGATTCATCGTTTGTTGTTGCTCCCATTGTGTTGGGTCTTTGTTTTATAGTTTACTTCTTATTGTCCTCATCT
The DNA here is from genome assembly GCA_964019695.1 of Loripinus fragilis. Taxonomy (NCBI): domain Eukaryota; kingdom Metazoa; phylum Mollusca; class Bivalvia; order Lucinida; family Lucinidae; genus Loripinus; species Loripinus fragilis. The sequence continues at coordinate 91,314,133 of OZ026514.1, forward strand.
TGCTGAGGTATAGAGAGCTGGTTGCTTTACTTTAATTACATTGTCGTGTGGCTGTCAGTGTTCTTTGTGTCTTCCCCTCTGGTGTCATGGGTTTGTCTGTGGTCTATGCTTGTAGCATTTCTTGGCCAACTCATCTGTTTTGGGCGCTTCTATCTAGTTCTACTTAATGCGATCAATAAAACAGAGTCGGGCACATTCAACATAAAGTGTCTTGAAATTATTCTGTATCTCTCAAGTTTTTAAAAAGCGTATCAAGCAATGTAATCTCTGGCGCCTCAGCGTTTCCATTCACTGATTTAAAACACAGTTTCCGTACATGAAGGTGTCAAATACAACAACTGAGTCTGCAGCTGTGTGTCTAAAAAGGGTTGCAGAAGCACAATTCTTTGTGTCTAGGTAAAACGTAGATCATCTGGTGCTATCTAGAATAGTTCAAAACATCTAAATATGAGGTGGGTTCTGGATGCTGAAATCGCTGTCGTGATTTTGTTTTTTGTTTGTTTAGGATACATATTAATTCTCGTCTACATAATGTAAATCAATGAGCACAAACTTAATCATTTGTCAAAATATACCAGAATTAATTGTACTCTAGATTGGCCATTCATTTGAAGAAGATATGATGTAACAAAATTAACAACTCCACACTGTTTAGCAAGATGACCACATTAATCTTGCAGAGACATGATTTAACCTGAAAATAAAAACGATAAATTATGAATATTATTAATTATTAATAGTAAAACATCTTCGGATGCACAAATTTATGTTTTTTTTTCTGCGTTATGCTTTGCTGACTGGTTTCACATTATATACATGTATTAAAACAACTATTAAAGTTGTTTTTTTTAGAAAAAAAAACTGATTTGATATCAGTAAAACTACCAAATTTTAAGGTTCTCATAGGTACAATTATTGCATTTTTATGGTAAAAACAAAGATCTCCAGTAGAGCACACTGCGCTCACAAACATTGATCGAGTACAATTCAGTTATTTCACGACCCGCAGACAGACAGACAGATATACTCATAGATTGATAGATTTATATATGGATGGATAGATAGATACATATATAAATCAATCAATCTATGAGTATATCTGTCTTTCTGTCTGTCTGTCTGCGGGTCGTGAAATAACGGAATTGTACTCGATCAATGTAACTATACATGTACGTAGATAGATAGATAGATAGATAGATAGATAGATAGATAGATAGATAGATAGATAGATAGATAGATAGATAGATAGATAGATAGATAGATAGGCTTTGCCTTTTATGTTGTCTAATTTTCGATTTACAAAATAAAATCTTTGAATAAACTTCCGTTACAATTTAAATTGGTCAAAGTATTATAAAGGACCGAATTGTCTCGTATTGAATTGTCCTGGATCTATTTGAATGCTTTCACAGATAGAGAACCCACTTTGTAGCATGACCTGTATATTTTTGACTTTCTGATAGTTACCAGCTGCATGGATTTCAAATGTAAAAAACCCAACTAACATTACATGTACAATGAATGCATTAAAATACTTACAACTTCGTTTTCGCCCGTCTTTTCGTTTATATCTTGTCTCTACCTCGTGAATTGCGCCGTTTAAAATGAACAACATCGTACACAAAACACAAAACAAGAGACTCAAAATATGAAAGTCAAAAGTTAAAACACCGAAATCAAAACGCCATAGCACAAAACACAATGTCACATATAGGCTTCCGTACGGAGCTTACTGGATTTTCCGTCCTGAAACTCTAACTTTTTAATGACGAAGTGAAAAATGCTTTCAGTTTCCAGTACCACAAGTTATGTTTCTGATTTCTAATTCGCATGACAGGTCATCCTGAAACATGTCCACACTGGGAAGGCGGCAATAGAAAAAGCTCTTAACAATCGACGAACGCGGACCAAAAATCGCCAGAAACGGTGTTTTCGATTGCCATTTGTCGCAAATCGGGCGACAAACGGCAATCAAAAACTCTGTTTCTAACGATCTTTTATCTACGTTCGTCGATAATATTAACGTTTTCGATTGCCGCCTATCCGGTGTGTTTATTATACACTGAATACCTAGCCAAACAATCTAAAGCAAAGGCTTGGAGTAAATTACATTTTTCATCATGGTTTCTGTTGAAAAAATAATTTTGTTTCCACACCAGATAGGCGGCAATCGAAAACGCTCTTAACAATCGACGAACGCGGATAAAAATCGCTAGCAACAGTATTTTCGATTGTCATTTATTGCCAGTCGTGTGAGTAATAGCAATCGAAAACGCTGTCTATTACGTTCGTCGATAGTATTGACGATTTCCGCCTATCCGGTGTGGTTTCATGTACATATGCCTCATGGTGCTACATTTGGAACTGCTTTTGCTTGAAAGGAAGGTATAACAATGACGATCTGCCAAGCCTGAGTGTGATAATGTGTTTGTTGCAGCCCCAACCGTGAAGCGGTTCGGGCTGCAACACATTATCACACTCAGGCTTGAGGGCCTGGATGGGGAGGTCTGGTATTCACTATTCATTAAAAATTTAGCCCATTATTTATCTCATTAAAATTTTGAGTTATTCATTAAAATAAGACCAATTATTCATTATAGGTAAGAAAGGTGGCAAAGAATTCTGATTATTCACTATTCATTAATTTTATCTTCAATTCATTAAAAAATAGGATTATTCATTATTTTTTGGATCTCATTATTCACCTTTCATTATTTTTTGGCTTATTATTCACTATTCATTATAAAAAAAGGGCCATTATTCACTAATCATTATACCCCATCCAGACCCTCAGGCTTGGCAAACGTTAATACACGGAAAAGAATGTAGTCAAACAGGTATACAGTAACACACATGGGAAATCCAGAGTTTATTTTTAGATCATATTCATTTCATCATAAACTGGGAAAATCTATCTATCTATCTATCTATCTATCTATCTATCTATCTATCTATCTGATCGTCAATTACACATGATAATATATGTACATCTTGTTTTGCTTGACTCGAGACCGAGGGGCCGCGGGTTCGAGCCCCACCGGCGTCACTGAGTTGTGGTCCTTGAGCAAGACACATTTATCCTAGCTAACTACTGGTTCAACCCAGGAAGACCCGTCCCTGTTTAACTCAAAGAGTGTTAATCATATCAAACAAACATCTTGTTTTGTAACTAGTTCGTCAAAGAAAATCGTCAAACATCATTTACATTTTGATAGCATTTTGCACTTTCTTTTTGAAGTTCAGAAAGGTTTGCATAACACAATGATATAGGTCACTCATGCTAACCTTTCTGTTTACATTTTACCAAAGAAAGCAAAATTGCATGTTTCTCAGGACATGTATAGAGGACCACGACGTATATCTTGCGCGAAAGGAGTTTGGTAATGCAAAGATGAGAACATCATTCCCAGGGGTGAGGTGGGCAGTTGCAAATATGACCCTTTGGTGCATAACATTACAAGCAGATATATGGCTGAGATCTCAAAAAGGCGACTACTGGATTTTCTGTCCTGAAACTTTAACTTTTTAATGACGAAGTGAAAAATACTTTAGGTTCCAATACCACAAGTTATGTTCTGACTTCTAATTCGCATGACAGGTCATCCTGAATCTAAACGAAAAACATGTCCACACCGGATAGACGGCAATCGAAAACGCTCTTAACAATCGACGAACGCGGATCAAAAATCGCTAGAAACAGTGTTTTCGATTGCCATTTTTGCGACAAATTGCAATCGAAAACTTTTTCTTACTTTATTTATCTACGTTCGTCGATAGTATTAACGTTTTCGATTGCCGCCTATCCGGTGTTATGTCACGTGGTCTGAATTACTTAAAAACGCCACAGCGAGTAATATGATCAGGATACTTCAAGGTCCAATAAATCTGAATCATTTTGACAGTGATGAGAGGAACAAAATACTGAAAATAACATAAAAATGCAATTGAGTCAAAAGTTAAGCTAGTTTTAAAATGATGCAATTTTTTTTTTTTTTTTTTTTTTTTTTTTTTTTGTGTGTGTGTGTGTAGTCCAGTTTCTAAGCAATTAAACTTTTATATGGAAATATTGTATATTTTATCATATTGAATTATTTAAATAAAATCAAAATAAATGAAAAATATTAAATTTGATATTTCAAATAACTTAAATGGCGTCTTTTCAATCAGGAGGAATTTAAAAGAAAAATATTTTCGATTCATTGGACCTTTAACAGAAGAAACAACATAGAAAAAACGATGGGGATATTGCAATCGCCTGCGTCCGCCCGTCTATCTGTCACTATCTCCTCCTAAATCCCTTTTGCCCCGCCGCCTGGGGCCCTGGGGAGTGACTAAAAGGTCAAATATCGTGAACTATTCAATTACAAAGTCAATTTCAAAGATTTTTAAACTAAACCTTGTATGTCTTCTCACACATAAACGATATAAACCATATCAAACGGAATTTTCATTTGGTCACCTGGATCATGCCCAAGGGGTGGACTTGGGGTGCTGGGGGTCAAAAGTTTAATTTTCCCGAACATGGCCATGTGACATACCAAATTGCAGGGGGCGATGTGTAGATCAGTTCAAATAGAATAGAAAGTTTTGCCCTATGGCCAAACCTGTGACCTTGGGTGGTATCAAAGGGTCAAATACTATTATTTCTTTGAGAGCGTGGGGATTTGCGATGGTGCGCCATCGACTTAGCATTCTAGTATTAAAACTTCAATTATTCAGAAACATATCAAAAGGATTCGCAAGTCAAACCTCTGCTAGAGCTCGGGGTGGGGGGAACTTGGGGGTAATTTTGGTACGGATGTGCGAGCCAGTTTTTTTCAACCTATCCCAATCATACACTTGGTCTTCGAAAAAAAATGACCTATTCATATACACAATGTACTTGACTGAACCAAATGTTTACATATTCATTTACTGTTCTTTGATTTCTACATACCCTCTTTGCTGTCTGTAAACAAAGTTTACAAATAAACATTACAATTTTGGTTTCAGAGCTGAATATCTGAGCAAAAATATGAGTATTTTCAAACAGGGATGTCAGAAAACGGGACCATTCATATATCAATGATGAAAAGCTGAATCAGTCATATACTTTTTCTTAGAAAAAAGGGGCTTATCGATTGGTAGGGCTGAAAGGGGGGGGGGGGCTATTCGGCACATACATCCGTACTATGTTATATATAGGTAGTCCACCCCCACCCCCCCCCCCCCCCCCCCCCCCCCCCCCCCCGAGTGCGAGAGGTTCTCGGCCGAAAGGAGACAGGTAGAAAATAATAGTAAAACTAAAGGAAATAAGCGGTTCACTGCGAAGACAGAGGCTAAACTCGATTTTTTATGTTTTTCACATTGATTTTCGGCGATAACTTTTTAACTATTAATTTTAGCAAGTTGTGTTCGCGATCAAAGTTGTAGAGAAAAATTAGCGCCGATTTCTCCAAGTGGCCCGAAGTTTGTGGCACAAACCGATTTTTGTGTACATAGATGAAGCTTTTGCAATAAATTGAATTCAGCCAAAATTTCTAAGTCTTTTATTGACAGGTAAATTTCGTAGAGGCGTGACAGAAAGGGTTCATCTCAAAAGAATATTCACAAGGGGTATATATTCAGTTATCATACGGCTGTTAATAGCATAATCCCATCGTATAAAGACACAGAATGTACCGTGCATATTCAGAATCTACTATGAGCATGATCATGTGTAGGTACAGAAGCTGTAATATCGCATTACGCACCATTTTCCTCTAATGCACGTGCTCATAAACGGACAGTTTCGAGATGACCCAACTAGCTTAACGCACGGGCGAATCAGGCGCGATTTCCTATATATTTGAACAAGCCATCCATCGTCTTTCTTATTACATTGGGGCGGTGCAATGTAACTTTTTGACTGACATATTTGACTTAGTTTATTTGCGCTTTTCTTAAAATGCTCAAAGAGTGCATCTATGCGCAGAGTTAATTGCAGTGTCTATGATGTAGGAACCGCTTGGAGAAGTTGGCGCTAATTTTTCTCTACAACTTTGATCGCGAACACAGTTTACTAAAACCAATAATAAAAAAGTTATCGCCGAAAATCAATGTGAAAAACATAAAAAATCGAGTTTTTTTTTTTTTTTTTTATATTATTGTATAATGATAACCTCAAAGACAGATAGAGTTTTTGTTTTAAGCTTTCAATCTTTCTTTATATTAGTTGTGTAGCTCACATACTGATAAGAGTTGAGTCAATTCGCTTTAATACAAAGGTGACAACCTATATCATAGCATGGATGTTGCAAGAGCGTAGTATGGCGCCATCTTTGATTAACAAGGTTAGTTTTCCCTTCGTTAAAATATACAAATTAGCGTATGTCAAAATATCGAAGCGATAGACTGCTAAAATTACCCTCGTGCCTCTCGCTTCGATACTTGTGGGTGAATGATTACAAATGCATCGACATTCATGGGCGCGATCATTATATATTCTGTCCAAGTCGGCTGTTAGGCACCACCTGCACAGCTTAGTTTTGACAGACACTTATTTGTATAGTTTTACGAAGGGAAAATTTTACCTTGTAAATCAAAGATGACGCCATACTACGTGTATGCAACATCCATGCTGTGACGTAAGTCTTACCCCTGTTAATATATTCAGTTTAAATTGATGAAATGCAAGTCATAAGAAGGTGCCTTAGGACAAATAGAAAAATAAGTGTGTTTCGGGTAACAGGTCGGAAAAATTTAGGTAGGGTAGCCACACATATTTTTTTACTTATTTTTTTCTCTGGAAAACAATATGATTTTATGCATTTTGAAAGGCGTTTTACGTCCTGGCAAAAGTTTGGTAGGTAGGTAGAATACATTTTTTAAAAACTTTTTCTTGGAATATTCAGACCTGCTTGGAAATGTATTAAATAAGACAAAACTGATAAAGGGGTCTATTTTTGAAGATTTAATCTTTTTACTTCCAATACCAAGACTGAATGCATAGAAAAGATTTCTGTTTCAGATGGTCAATTTGATATGTTTTTTCCCTCCAAATTCTCAAGTTGGAAGAGAATAGCAGAACAATTTTTTTTTCTGCTATTCTCTTCCAACTTAAGACTTTGGAGAAAAAAAGTTTAGGGCAGGGGATAAAAATTTAAGGTAGGTCGGGTAACCTGAGCCACACATATTTTTTCTTGGCCTTATGCAAATTTGAGAAGCTTATGTTTCGAGTGTGATCCCACTTTCTCTTTTTACAATAATTTGTTAATTAAATGTATTTCTATTGTAATATTATTGAAATCTTCACGCATACTGTCGGTTCAAAGATGCATGATAATATGAGTATACTATTTTTCGTAGGAAAAGGTAAATTACGGTGTATATCATACTGCAGGTTAAGGCAGTAAATGATATATGCCTGTATAAAGTACCCATTACCTGGATTAGTTTATATATTTCGTTTACAACGAATTTAATACTAGTGTATCTTTAAACCGACAATACGCAACATTCAATTTAGATATACGAAATAAAAGAATAATACATGTATTGTCAGGAGAATTTCGCGAAAAACATTTTTTGATGCTTAAGCATTAGGATGCAGATGTGGCGAGAATAGCTTTTTATGCACGTAACTGTATACCGTCTAAAGAAAACTTTGCTCAGGTGCTCTTTCAAATGTCATTTTCTAACACTGATCCCTGTTTCTGTTTGACAGACTTAGAAATACAGTCACCTACAAGGATGTCAGACTTTCAGTCTAAGTTGGATCTTCAGAGATATCTAGACAAACTTTTGGAGAAGTCAAAGCCAAATTCTAATGACAGAAGACACCGTGACTACGTTAGATATACAAACGTATTTCTATCCCACTTTGGCGGTGAGCGGGTATATCTAGTTGGGAGTACCGCTGAAAATACAAAACTGAGATTTTCATTAGATAATGGTGACGCTGATTTCCTTTTGGTCTCTGGCAAGCTTGCTATTCCAGTAAAAGCGATTGAATGCAGAACGGAAAACCCAAGTTTTGTTTGGATTCGAGGTGAACATTTAGACTCTGAAAACAAACTAGGCATCAACATGATTGAAACAAGCGACAGTAAGAAATATCTCCAAGCAAATATCTTGCATGATTTAGACATAAGATTATTTTCAATTGCTCGGGGAGTCTACAAATTTGTAACTTCCAACACTGACTCTGTACCAGGTCGAGAAACAAGAGTAACGACGTTTGGGGAGAAATCAAGTGTGGGGCTAGCGAGAATAGAAATCAGAGGGCTAGAGATTAAAGACAAAGATAAAATACCACAACTGAGAAAATACTTTCCAAAATATCTCAAGCCACGAGAGTCAAAACGACAAAAGATGGACAAAGATGAAGAAGATATCAATAGAATTCTTGAACTAATCGCTTTGTTTGGCACAACAGCTGATCCTACTGAGCATGAGGGGCAATTTGATCGTTTCACTGATATAGTGAAGCTTCTTTTAGATCGTCAAAAGAGAGAAAGGCTGCAACTGCGAGAAGAGGAGCCTATTGTTCAATTAAGCGAAACTGTCGATAGTGATCCAGAGATAACAACCAATAATGATGCTGGAGACCTTGAAAGAGCTGGTTATCTTAATTTGCCCTCTAATGTAAAGGCAACATACAAGGAGAAAACAATGAAAGACTTTGTTCCAGCACTTAGAGTAACAGGAGAACTCCATTTTATGCAGGAATGGTTCGAAGAGAATGGAAAATGGCTATCTGACCAGGTGAAGCTGCAAATTAAAAAAACAGAAATATACGTTGTTGCAAAAGAGGCGCCATTTGATCCAAACGAGAAAGATTTTTGTTTATCATTTAACCATGCTGAAGTGATCCTTGCAAAAGAACTTACACAGACACAGCGGAAATGTTTGCTGATGTTGAAAGCTTATCACAAAGGAGTGTTTGAGAAAACCATGGCAAACTACGACAGTAAAATAAAATTGAAGACTTTTCATTTAAAGACTGCCCTCTACTGGGTCTTGGAAGAAACAGGGGATACTGAACTATGGGAAGAAGAAAAGTTAGAATCGGCGGTATGTCAGGTATTACAATATCTGAGAGAGGCTCTACTGAGAAGAAAACTGCTACATTACTTTACAAAGGGTAACTTGTTTTATGGAATGGAAACAGGTTTATGTTTATCACTTACTCGTGCCATTGACGAAATTTTGGAGAATCCGGTAAATGGCCTTGTTGGATTCTTTGATCTGGAAAAGATAACTGATACTGAAATAATGTTAACGAATGAGCAGGTCAAAAGTTTGATAGAAATGGCCCAGGATGGTGGTGCTGAAACCCAGGTCAACATCCTGGAAGATGTGTTAGAAGATTTTAATCGTGGTTTTAAAGAGGCATCAAAAGGTACACATGGAAACTCTCCCTTGCAGAAGGCGTTGAAAGATGTTATGAATATGTATCTTCATGATGAAGCAGAGCGAAAAGCCAAGAAGGAGCTAGCCAAAATAAACATTCCTGCCCCAGAAAACCTTGGAGACATTCTTTCTGGAGTCCTAGGTAATCTCATGGGTTCATCTTCTCAACAATCTGCAATGGCCTCTGGACATGCTGACAAGCAAAGTTCGAGTACAGGAGACCTCTTAGCAGACTTAGCGAGTCAGTTACTTCAACCCAACCGCAAGCAAACTAAAGGTAATCCCAAAACGACTGACAATACTCAAAAGCAAGAATCTCAGACTGACAAAATAGCACAAGAGCAGAGTAAACATATGGCAGATGCAGGAAGGCTAAATTCAAACGAAGGAGACCTGCTAGCAGGCTTAGCGAGTCAGTTACTTCAACCCAACCGCAAGCAAACTAAAGGTAATCCCAAAACGACTGACAATACTCAAAAGCAAGAATCTCAGACTGACAAAATAGCACAAGAGCAGAGTAAACATATGGCAGATGCAGGAAGGCTAAATTCAAACGAAGGAGACCTCTTAGCAGGCTTAGCGAGTCAACTGCTTCAACCCAGCCACCAGCAAAGAAGGCAACACCAGGAATCAGCTGACAGTACACAGCGACAAGAGTCTGAGTATTCAGAGCCAACACTTGAACATGGTAGACAGTTAGCAGAAGCAGTCCATGCTTTTTTTGATCCCAGTTCTAGAGGCTCTAATGATGAAGAACTAAAACAGTTGGGGCTGTCCTATTGGCTTGGAAAACCTGAATAAGATGCTAATATCACTCTTATCTTGACAATGATAGCATCTGTTATTATCAAGCTTTGGCTTATAACACTTCAATTTACAATTTACTTAACATTAGTAGATTAATGTTCTTTTAACCATGTACTTTGCAATGCTAGATGAAAGTGGTATCAACCATTATTAACAACCTAGATGAAAGAAATATTTGACAATCACTTGACAATGAAAACGCTAATAACCATTAGCTAGACAATGATAGCATATGTCATTATCAAGTTAATGACTAATAACATTTGTATTTACCATTTACTAAACATCGATAGATAAAAGTGCTGTTTACTGATTACTGGACAATGATATACTTAAGGAATAAAGAAACGCAACAGACAAAAGTATGATTTTTGCGTGTTTATATGACGGTTTGGTGAAATATCTTTTGAAAATTTCTTATTCAGTATTTCAATCATGTGATAAAATACCAAAACGTCATTTTAACGCTACATTTTACGCTACAAGATGAAAACATATGAAAACGTAAAATATGACGTTAACGTCAGAATAAAGATCAAGAAACCCCGTCTTTTCCATGTTTGGTTATTTGGCGTCGACTTGACAATTTACAAATTAAACAAACGTCCAATCAAATTCGTAATGCAGTCAAATATTGCGTCAAAACACGCTACTTGAATGGCAAGATACACAATGGTAGTGAATAAGCGATAAACGTCACTTAGAGCCGTCGTGTTTGGTTTGCTGGTGGATATACAGGATAAGATAAACCTAGAGACATCAGAACATGCTTTCTTGGGAAAAACTGACTTTTCAGATACCGTAGAAATACGCTGGTAAGGTGTTTATATTGACGTTAGCCAAACAAAACACGGCATAATGCAAGAAAAAACATCTGATTACATGCCGAGAGGGAACACCAAACTTGTTAACTGAAACCTAAATTTTGTCACTGGACCATTTTATCATTAGAAAATCACATAAACATCATGGAAACCATTAAAGCGTAGGATATCGAATTTTGACGTCAGAATTGAGTTTTTTTTGACGTCTGAAGATCTCAAGTCATTATTCTTGAACAAAACGTCCTTGTAATGAATAAATTTTAAGCAGAAAAGAAAGTTTACGCGTTTCACGCAGTATTCAGAGTTGACGTTGATGACGTTAAGTCGTTTCAAAATCCTACAGAAACTTCGCCATTTGATCATTTCTTTGATTCGCAATCTATGCCAAATTTTTTAAAGCAATAAACCGATGGTTGATTTTGCTTTTATTGACCCTGTTTCAGCAGTTTACTACGGGGGGGGGGGTCAGGCTGTTTACGAGCATACCAAAATGATTACGTGATCGATAATTACGTCGAACCTGCTGTAATTTGACGGACACAGACTGCTCCTATGGATAAATATCATTTGCACTAAAAACTTGCATCATATTGTATGCTTACAGTGACTCGAAGTGTAAGTTGCGTTTCTTTATTCCTTAAGTATAGATGTAAAAGTTAAATCCATTTACTTGACAATGACAATTGAAAAGGGTTTAAACCATATAATTAACATTATTATATAACCTATAAATAGACATCTTTTACGAGGGGGATTCAAAATGTAATGAAAATCCAATCATAACTCCATCCATAAACACGTTAGGATTGTATGCTATATGCCAAACGAAATATCAAAGCGTGGCCGTTATAATGGTGTATAAAACATTATTTTATCTTATCAAATTGAATAAGTTACAGACTTTTTAAAAAGCACACTAATATACACTGCATATATTTTCTTCTGAATTGTAAAGGCTCATTTTAACAAAGGTAAAAAGGCATGCTGTGTTTTCTAAAACAAGCATTTAACATGCATGAATCACATATCCATATTTTCTGACTCATTTCCCTTTTATCTGCTATAACGATACAAACTTTTGACTGGCACCGATTTCTCGTGCAAACGGTTTTATTACGTTACCCCCTCTTACTTTGACGTCATTTAAAGCAACGGGCGTAACAATAAAATAGGCACAGTTCTTGAAAATCAGAAATATGGCTTTGTACCAGAAAAGGACAATTTTGATTGTATCGAAGTTTCAATACACACAGTGCATAGGCAGCAGACCAGTTAAACTGAAACCAATATCTAGGAGTATCTCACCTGAGTGGTATACCGTTTCTGTTTCCTATAATTTTATCATCTGAAATTAGCCAGCCAGATTATGTACATGTAAATGCGTGTATCAATGTCCAAATAATGCATCCGAACACAAACATCGATGAAATGCGGCATTTTATGTGATCCATTTCAGTGTAAGCCAGAGATATCATTCTTTTAAGTGATTTTCTTATTTCAAATGACGTATTTGGAGGTACTTTATGAATGAGATTAGATATGGAAATTTCAAAATCGGAAATATTACCTGCAAATGAACATCAAAGCGACCAGAAGAGATGTTACAAATGATTTTCGTATACATTTTCACTATTTAATCGTTCACGCAAAAACGATTCTGTCATTGGAATGCCAGAGAATGTAGCATCAAGGAGGATTTTAACCAAAATGGCAGCCTCAGTTTTTCATAGAATATTAAGTAATATCAAATATTTTGCAGTTATACCTCCCCAATATATGGACATTTACCACATGAAGAAGCAGACTGAAAACATCCCTCGTTCATGTAGTTATCTGCTTTTGAAAACATTGTTTTATTTAATATCGCAGTGTACTTCAGAGCTCTATCGTGAAAGTGGCTTGGGTAAATTAGATAAGAAGCTGGACAACTGCAATTTAACATTTATTTACCCAAGTAACAGACCTTTTAATGAAAGTAATTATAAAGTGTGTAAATATAAAACTTTGGGATATAGTGGGCTGTTTTCATTACATATTGAAAGCCCCTCGTAATTGGCCCAGATGCCTATCCACTCGAGTCCATATAACTACATATCACATGGGCTGCTGGTTTTTCCCATGCAATATTGGTTACTAAAATAGACTTCATAGAAACTTTCCATAACAGGTGTGCTTTCAGCATGAAACTTGCATGATTTGCTGTAAATGCAATTCAGTGAGTGACAGCAGCACAAAATTCACAAGATTTGGTGTTTCATCATATTCATGTAACTCAGACTTTGCTGTTGAATATAGTAATAAGCAGAACTCTTAAATGAACTAATGAATCCTTCCTTCTGGATTGATGCAATAAACTTGGAATGGTCCATTGTATAATTCAAAAGGTCACAGGTTTTAATTTCTGAACAAAATTGCAGTTTTTTCCCTGAAGATCATTTTTGTCTTAGCAAACAGTGTAGACCCTGATGAAATGCCACATTATGAGGTATTTAATCTGATCGTCTCTGTCTGCAGTTGTAATTACAAATAAAGTATTCAATTTCCTCTTTTAACTGAACGAAATCAGTTAGTAATCATGTAAATAAGATATTCAAGACTGTCCAAGACATAGTCCATAGCAAAGATGTTGTTTTTGCTTATTTTTATACCCCGCCACTAAAGTGTGGCGAGGTATTATGTTATACCCTTCGGTGTCTGTCCGTCTGTCCGTCCGTCCGTCCGTCCGTGCTCACCATTTCCGATCGATAACTTGAGTATTTATTCACGGAATTTTTTCAAATTTTGCATACATATTGTTATCGGCGATGAGTGGTATGGGATTGTTAATGGGCAAAATCCGTCCATTTTTAACGGAGTTACTGCCCTTTTTCGTATTGAAAAAATGGTTTCTGGCCTGTTATTCCTTTACTGTTCATGATATCTGAATGAAACTTCACAGATATGTTGCACATCAAAGGTTACATATTGTGACTAAGGACCGTCACTCTGACCTTCCCATTTTGTGAGTTATCCGCCCTTGATAGATCTGAAAAAAGGTTTTTGACCTATTGTTCCTTTACTATGTGGAATATCTGAATATAACTTCACAGATATGTTTCACATCAAAGGTAACATATTGTGACTAAGAACCGTCACTCTTACCTTTCCCGTTTGTGAGTTATCCACCCTTGATTGAATTAAAAAATGTTTTTTACCCGCAGTTCCTTTACTATGTGGAATATTTAAATGAAACTTTACAGATATGTTTCACATCAAAGGTTACATACTGTGACAAAGAACCATTACTCTTACCTTTCCAGTTCATGAGTTATCTGCCCTTGATTGATCTGAAAAATGGTTTTTGACCTGTAGTTCATTTACCATATGGAATATCTGAATGAAACTTCACAGATATGTTGATCATCAAAGGTTACATATTGTGACTAAGGATCTTCACTCTTACCTTTCCAGTTCATGAGTTATCTACCCTTTATTGATCTGAAAATGGTTTTTGACCTGTAGTTCATTTACTATATGGAATATCTGAATGAAACTTCACAGATATGTTGAACATCAAAGGTTACATATTGTGACTAAGGACGTCATATCACTGTCTATCTCAGTTCTGTTGCTATTTTGGCATTATATATCTCACAAAATAACTTTTGGTGCCCCCAGCAGGAGCGGGGTATTATGCAGTGCTTGCGGTGCTTTTATTTTTTGTTTAGAGAAATTATATAATAAAACAATTGTTGACTATTGAGGCATTGGACATGATATGATATCGACCTGAGAATACCAATATTGACCTCGGCTCCGCCTCGGTCAATATTGGTACTCTCAGGTCGATATCATATCATGTCCAATGCCTCAATAGTCAATAGTTGTATAATGATAGACGAAATGGTTTTAACTATTGACTTGAAAATGATAGATAAAAATGCTAGTGTACCATGATATATGAAAGTAATATTAGCCACATACTTGACAATGATGGATGAACATGATATTAACCATTTACATGACAAGGATATATGTAAATCATATTAACCATTTACTTGACAATGGTATAAGAGGGGTGATCAGAAAGTACGCAGAAAAGTGCTATTAAATTGCATTGCTTTTATCGGAAAATCCATAGATATAAGCTACCATACATCAGAAGTTGACTGAAATTGAAATTTAGAAAATGTGACCTCAGACGTATGAGTATGAGGCGCCACTGTGACGTCACTTTGCTGGAACAGGCCCATCTGTACCCCTGGGTTGCTTCTTGGGGATAAAACTCGTAGTTGTGCTTGAATTGATTGGTATTTTTAACGGAAAGTAATGTGCCACCATTCTTTGAACATAATATGAGGTTTTTATATTTTCCCGCTGCGGTATGTATTCAAATTAATAGGTTTTAGTTAGGGCAGGCCTAAAATGCATCAATTTTTCAAGTTTTTGTAATTTTTAAATAAAAACGTATTTTCTTGTCAGTGTTCATCACACTAACTATAACATCTGACTTAACTCTCAATATTAGATCTACTGTCCTGTCAAAGGGTGTTTTCAAAGTGTGTATATAGTTTATTTTAAAGAAATGACATGCCAAGACATGCAATGGGATCATAGTAGTTCAATGTTTGCCTTTTTGACAGTACTGTTATTCGTTTCAATTTAAAACAACATATATTAGATATAAGTCTAAAATAGTTTGCATAGAAGAGGAGAAAATATGTCATTAAATATGCATGGAACGCAATATGGGCTATCACAGCTTAGCAAAATTTTATAAAACATTGAAGTTTAATTGGTTGTGTAGTAAAACGTCAAAATGCAACGTAAAATGGGCGGGTTTGCGCTATAAAGCGTTGCCTTGCCGACAGCTGTAACGCAGGTAGATGACTAACATCATGCATATTGTATCAACTGATCAACTGCATATATGTAGCAGTAGTGTCTGCTGTAATTCTAGCTCTATTGATCAAACGATGTAGAAATGACAACTATTTTCCGCAAACTTTCTGATCACCCCTTGTATGTAAAGATATTAACCATTTACTTGACAATGATATATGTAAATGATATTAATCACTTACTTGACAATGATAGATATAAATGATATTAACCATTTACTTGACAGTTAAGATGAAAAAACTGCTAACCATAATTTGAGAATGACGTTAGCCAAGGCCCTCGGACAGTCTCCTATTCAATCTGCTCAAAATCTAAGAGCCTGTGGTACATAGATGAAAACTGTATTTTTGTGCTGAGATCAAGCCCTTACATTTAATACATCTAGCAAATATTTATTTTTTGGAATAAATTGCATATTTATATCAGAACCTTAGGGTTTAGATGATGAGGTATTTTTCGCAGAACAACAAAGTTTCCCCCTGTATTCATCTGCTCAAAATTTGAGAGCCTGTGGCTAGGATAATACATAGTTGAGAAATGTATTTTTGTGCTCAAATCAAGCCCTTACATTTAATACATCTAGCAAATATATATTTTTTGATTAATGTCAGGACCTTAGAGTTAAGTGGTAAGGGTATTTTTCGCGGAACAACAAAGTTTCCCACTGTATTCATCTAAATACATGGAAATATAATGTTTGCAGCATGAAACTTAAGACGAAAGTGGTGAATTTGCATAATAATCCGGTTTAGAAGATTTCATTGTTTCTTGTAAATAAGTATGTTGTCCATGATTTTTGACTATAACCTTTAAATATCCTACACAAATATTATACCAGTTCAGCTTCAAGTACAATCAGTATGACCTGATCACTAAGGTGTAGCATTACTTCATACTGTTTATATGCCATTGTATATTAATATTAAGCTACATGTTTTCTTTAATCGATGGGTAGGTGCCTGATGCTTAGCTGTAGCTGGACCCACCGTGGCTCAAATTGAGGTTTTCTTGAGATCTGACTATCTGTGAGTCGTGAGCCCTTTTGTTTCATCATAGTGTGTTAATTTGAATACAGTGTTTCTTCATGATGATACATTGCAATAGTAAGAAGGCTTCCATGCGAGTTGAACATTTTTGTACTTCAACAACGGCAGAATCTAGGGCGAAGATTTGGTGCCAGTAAAATGCATTTAAGCCCCCAGTGGCTTAGGCTGCTGTCCGTTCTAAGGCAGTGGTTCTGTTGTTGTTGACTTGTTGTTTATTGTTACTCCCATTGTGGAAGTCTGTAATCGTTCATCTTGTTGGGGAAGAGAGAGCTGGTGGCTTCGCTTAGTTTGTCTTCCTGCCGTTTCGTGATTGTTGTGGTTCTTCCTCGCTGTGCCATGGGTTAGTCTGCAGTTTGTGATTGTGGTATTTCCTGATCATACTCACTTACTTTTTTGTACAAAATAAGCGACTAATGAGCTGTGAAACCGGTTTAAGCCCTCCAGTAAAATATTTTTACTGACCGTTCCAAGGCGGTACTTCTTATGTGGATCATTTATGTTTTTCTGTCTTGCGTTTGTTATGTCTTTGTGCGCGCCTGTTCATTTGTGTCTTGTGGTCACCTGCTGGGAAATCTCGCTTGTGGTGTCTTACTGTTAGTTTGTTACTTTCCCATTGGTATCCTGGGGAGCGCTGTGGCTCAGTGGTAGAGTGCTTGACTCGAGACCGAAGGGCCGCGGGTTCGAGCCACACCGGCTTCACTGCGTTGTGGTCCTTGAGCAAGACATATTTATCCTAGCTTAGTACTGGTTCAACCCAGGAAGACCCGTTCCTATATAACTGAAAGATTGTTGATGGGACGTAAAGAATCAAATCAAACAAACAAACATTGGTATCCTGGATCAGGTGTGGTACTTGATTGTATCGATTCCTGATCTTTGCACCCTTATTTACTTCAATAAAAAAAATGTTTTTTAAGCATTATGACATGTTACCCCCCCCCCCCTGACCAATCATGCCATTTTTTATGATGTATGTAATGTAAACCTACAACTGTATACAAAATGATTAGTTTGGTCAGAGTGTTTTCAGTAAAATTTTGTCCTATTTCCTATATGTTGAATAGCAAAAAATAGAGTTTTCAACTTATACTTTTTGGTTGGTACTTGTCCAATGAGAAAGCACTCTTGCAGATAATTCAAAGGTTGAACCCACTATCTTTTTCATGCAAATAAAAAAAGGTTCTTTGGCCATTTTTATGGGCAATCCTTCATTAAGACTGTCTGAGGTCCTTTCTTGACTGGTGAAATCTACTATCTGTAGTGCAGTTTTATGTTTATAAGTGATCTTTTGGTGTAATGGCATTGTAAAAATGTCAAGAATCAACGATGTACATAAATTGTACTGACCCTATATGTCATCCTGGTAAAGATAAAAAACCTCCATTTTCTGCGCATGTCATATTCTTTCAAAGCAGCAATAAGAAAATCTCGGCCCAAATCGAGAATCAAGCCAGGGATGTATGTAAGGCATTGTACTATGTACGAAAAAGCTGCATTTTATTAGCCAGAACTAGCGTTAGAAAATAAGTACTGTAGCATGTGGGTTTAGTGCTATTAAAATCCATTATTCCAATTACCCCAAAACAGAATAAATGAAGTTTTTTTTTTTTTTCAATTAAATACCGCTATAGCATAGCGATATTTTATTGAAAACACTTAGCTTCTTTTAAAGCAATGTTTATTGTGGAATGTTGTAACCACTTGTTTCTCTGCAATCACCATTGTAAATGTGTTGGCATTGTTTCTGTGATGTCAGCGTCACATTATCAAATTAGACCCTCGATTTAATCAGAGATCTGATTCCACAGAATTGGCCAAGGCAGTTCTGATAGTCAAATAGTAGTATAATTTGAGTTCACTTTAGTTAAAACTGATTAGCAACAGTGTGACAAAACCAACCAAATCACGTGTGCGCTCAGTAAAGACTCTGACCAGCCTAAGCTTTGGCGAAGCCTAATCCGGGGCTTCATAATAAAAATGAAAAAGCTAAGGTTGCATACACAGTGACTACTCAGACGAGACTGCGGAAATGCCCAGACTGATCAGTCTTGCTAAAGCCAACATCGTTTGTTTTGTCTAGCAGCGACTAAAGTGGTACATCAAAGAATCATAGAAGAATGATCTAGTTATTTGTTTGTATGTTTCTCCTTTAGGTTTAAGAGTTTATTACTTTTGATCCCCAGATTAGAAATTAAGCAATCATAAATTAATGCTTCTGTTTTTTTTGAGTGTGAAAGCAATGAATGACTTAAGTACACTGTCAAGGCAAGGTGTGTGATAACAGCCAGTAGTCAATATTACAGTTAATGACCTCGGAGCAGTATGATGCTTAGTTCAGATTTTAAAGTACTGAGGTCTGTCTAAAAGGAACAATAAAGGACTTTTAAATTGTCTGATGGTATTTGAAATTTATTCTGATATGCAATAAAGACATTTGAATCACCTGGCAGAAGAATCATTGTAATTCATCTTATGAGCCAAGCAGAACCACATTTTGAAAAAAAAAACGCTCTTCCATATTTGAGATTAAAAGTAAGTAATGGTGCAAAGATCAGGAATCGATACAATCAAGTACCACACCTGACCCAGGATACCCATGGGAAAGTGACAAACTCAAAGTTAGACACCAAAAACGAGAGCCAATTGGTCAGCCCTTTCCAAGCAGGTGACCACAAAGCACATATAAACAGACGCCCACAAAAACATAGCAAACACAAGACAGAAAAACCCCCATAAAAGATCCACAAAAGAAGTAACACCTTGAAATGATCAGTAAAATATTTTACCGGAGGGCTTAAACCGGTTTAACGGCGCCAACCTCACCCTTAACTCAGATGTGGATCAAGACACATAGATATTTGGTTTGAATGAAAGACCCCTAACTTATCAATGCATCATCTCCTAAAACATATAAATCAAGATATAACAAGGAAATAAAGCAAAAATAAGGACTCAACAGTAAATAAAACTGAATACGGGATCAAAAGAAATCCAACAGGTAAACGCCGGTGGGCCCAAATCGAAATTGCTACTTTCTTGATCCTATTCAACATTTTGATTAATACAGCTTTAGATAAACAAAAGTTTTCAGCGTACAATTTGTGAATATTTCTTACCAATCATTTTAACATATGTTTTGGGTGTGAAATTTATATAATTTTCGGTTATATTAGGAATTTCAAACGCCAGATTGGCTTGATAGCTCAATACCACGTCACCAAAGATGTTTTTGGCGAGATTTTGAGTCATTTTTCAAATGGTGAAATGTTAACATGAACACCGACACCGGTCGGGTAACGTTCTCAATATTGACCTCAGAATGTAAACAAAAAGATGCTGTTT
The DNA here is from genome assembly GCA_964019695.1 of Loripinus fragilis. Lineage (NCBI taxonomy): Eukaryota > Metazoa > Mollusca > Bivalvia > Lucinida > Lucinidae > Loripinus > Loripinus fragilis. The sequence continues at coordinate 91,334,405 of OZ026514.1, forward strand.
GAAAAAAAACATAACATTGGTTTTCAAGGTAAGAAAAAAACATACAAAAGGGCGCAAAGTGCCCCTTACAACTAATCCTCACTTCGCATGCAATATATACAAACCTGTTTGCTTACAGAACAGAATTTTCCTTTTGTATTTTGATGCTGGCCTCGAGCACATGACTACTCAACATCGTGGTAATGGGATTTATGTTGATTGGCTGAGATAGTCATATGATATAAGTCCATGTGACTTGATTCCCGAAAGAAATCTGGAAAAAACGTACAGAAGGCCTGTGAAATCGGCTATATCAGACGGTCATCATTACCCCCTGTCCCATCCAGAAGGAATTTGTTTCTATTTATATAGCATGCACAGATCCAGAGAGTTTCGTGATTTTGGGAGGGTCCCTCTGGATCCCCACATGTATAGGTAGCGGAAAATACAGTACAAGGCAAGTAGTCAAGTTAAAATTGTGCCCAAAAATGAAATCTGCTGGGACCATTGATACAAGTGAAATTAGGTAAATATTTATGTAAGAGATGCATATTTTCATTTCTATGCAGCGTTGTCGAGGTCAAGAGTTCAAATCCTGTCTATATACATATATAATCCGAAACGAATACTTTCATTGAGATTGATCTTGATATGATTTCTTTGGTCATTTTCCTCATTTCGCTGATCCAAGAGTTACAAGCGAAAGTATGTGTGCGAACAACTGGTTAACCACTTAGTCAAGCTTGTACATGAAAAACATGTGGTTTGGTGAAGTGACCGTCTTGAGATGACCATAATGGCTCACTGGGACTTAAAACCTCAAACCAAACGGGAAAAAAACATACACAAAAACGAAGACGGCCGTCCCAAATAATACTCTCAGTGCTTTGATTAGTGTAACAATGGAAAAACCCAGAGTTAAATTTAGATAAAAATTCCAGAAGTTATTTTTAGATCGTGTCGCGACTGATCCATTAATCATAATTAGAATAAAGAGCAGAACTTAGAAAGGAGGACAGGTATCTATCTATCTATCTATCTATCTATCTATCTATCTATCTATCTATCTATCTATCTATCTATCTATCTATCTATCTATCTATCTATCTATCATCTATCTATCTATCTATCTATCTATCTATCTATCTATCTATCCGTCCGTCGGCTTCATCATGCCGATCTGGATACAAAAGTAACGACCTCGTTTCTAGTTTATCGGCGGACATTTAACCTGCTTGTGACCGAGTCTGTCCCACTAGATGCCCGTAAATCGAACGATCCGGATATACACCGACTGCCCCCTAGAACAATATATAACTTTCCTTGAAATAAACCATTGGACCCTCTGTAATATAAGATCAGGACTAAAAAAAGAAAAAAGGTTGTCAAAACTTTTTTCAGTCACTTAAGTCTGGACCGCCTGGATCCACGCAATCAAAAAAATGGGGTTCTGACAGGTAATTTTTCCGATTACTGAGGGGAAAAATATACCCGACAAAAAAAGAAACGCACCACTACGATTTTCTCATTTAGTTCTCATATTAATGCGAAAATATACTTGTCATGAAATACTTATTTCTGATGACATCTTTCTAAAACTTGAGTGTGGCGTAGATGAGTATCTGTACCTTTTTCTGCGACTCAAGTCGAATGATAAGTGGGTTAAGGAAGCGATTGTTCAATGCTATATATGTCTACACCAAATTCCGGGTATCCTTTACTTTTGCAAAATGTGAAAACGATATGTTGTCGTAATGTGAGACAGCCAATGTGTTTATTCATGCTTTTTTATATTTAAAAACCCTCTTTCACCAGTTTCAATTGAATAAAACAAAAATGAAATCTTAACATGGTTTGTAAGGTTTATCTCCAGCATGGAATCGCGATCCGATAGGGTAGTCACAAGAAAGAGGCTCCAAAATGGTCAGTTTCCTATTTTCAGCCTATTTTGGCGGCCATTTTTGTTACCATTGCAACGGTAAAAGTCAAAGTTATTTGACACTTTTGCGCTTTGGTCATTGTTCTTATAAACTAATAAGAACAAATTGGTGAAAAGCAATTTTTATATTTTAGCCTCATAGGGTGGTCAAAAAGCCCCATAGTGCACGTAGCTCTTTGTTGTCTGCTGCTTTTCTCTGCATACAGTTTGGACCCTGATCATGCCTTTGTACCCGGTTTGGATCCAATGTTTGACAATCTGATAGTATCCCTGAAATATTTTTTTGAAAAAGCTACTCTAAAAAAGTAAGCAGACGACAAAAAATACACGAAAAAATTATCCAGCGTGCAGATTTAAATCGAATCACCTTCATACTCATGCACAAATCAGTATAAAAACTAAAACCCCGCCAACCAGGCCGCGTATTGCGCAGTCGGTAACGTGTCTGGCAACAGATACGAGTCTGGCTGCAGATCACAAGTTCGATCCCGGCCCGGTCTCATACTTTTGTGGAGATTGATCATGAAATAATTTCTACGGTCATTCTCCTCCCTTCCGCTGAATCATTCAAGAAGGGCTGTTGTCAGTTACAAGCGAAAGAATGTGCAAGAAGTACTGGTTAACTGCTTGTTCAAGCTTGCCAAGGAAAAAGTGTGGTTAGGTGAACTGACCGTCCCGCCATGACCATAGCCGTTGACTTGGGACGTAAAGCAACAAAACAAACAAACAAAAACAACACCGCCTACCGATAACGACGTTCTATGTGAACGTAACTGCGAACACCCTCTCAAGTGGTGTTCTGCTTTCTGCAAAAACTCAAAGATACCTAAGACTGTATTCCATGACATAACTGCGAACACCCTCTCAAGTGGTGTTCTGCTTTCTGCAAAAACTCAAAGATACCTAAGACTGTATTCCATGACATAACTGCGAACACCCTCTCAAGTGGTGTTCTGCTTTCTGCAAAAACTCAAAGATTCCTAAGACTGTATTCCATGACATAACTGCGAACACCCTCTCAAGTGGTGTTCTGCTTTCTGAAAAAACTCAAAGATACCTAAGACTGTATTCCATGACATAACTGCGAACACCCTCTCAAGTGGTGTTCTGCTTTCTGAAAAAACTCAAAGATACCTAAGACTGTATTCCATGACATAACTGCGAACACCCTCTCAAGTGGTGTTCTGCTTTCTGAAAAAACTCAAAGATACCTAAGACTGTATTCCATGACATAACTGCGAACACCCTCTCAAGTGGTGTTCTGCTTTCTGCAAAAACTCAAAGATACCTAAGACTGTATTCCATGACATAACTGCGAACACCCTCTCAAGTGGTGTTCTGCTTTCTGCAAAAACTCAAAGATTCCTAAGACTGTATTCCATGACATAACTGCGAACACCCTCTCAAGTGGTGTTCTGCTTTCTGAAAAAAACTCAAAGATACCTAAGACTGTATTCCATGACATAACTGCGAACACCCTCTCAAGTGGTGTTCTGCTTTCTGCAAAAACTCAAAGATTCCTAAGACTGTATTCCATGACATAACTGCGAACACCCTCTCAAGTGGTGTTCTGCTTTCTGAAAAAACTCAAAGATACCTAAGAATAGACCGGTTGTTCTTGATAAGGTGAGGCTCAATCCACCTTGCTGAGCTACAAACACCCTCTCAAGTGGTGTTCTGCTTTCTGAAAAAACTCAAAGATACCTAAGAATAGACCGGTTGTTCTTGATAAGGTGAGGCTCAATCCACCTTGCTGAGCTACAAACACCCTCTCAAGTGGTGTTCTGCTTTCTGAAAAAACTCAAAGATACCTAAGAATAGACCGGTTGTTCTTGATAAGGTGAGGCTCAATCCACCTTGCTGAGCTACAAACACCCTCTCAAGTGGTGTTCTGCTTTCTGGTCGAGACTTAATTTTAAAGCGCCATTCACGACTGCAGCAGACCACAAATTTTGAGACATGAATCGTCTGCCAGCAGACGATTATCATGAAATATCAAGCCTTATTTGTTATTTTTGAAAAAAATGGCAAATTTTTTAATTGTCGTCTGTTGCAAATTATAGGTGGCCCTTTAAAGGTCTTGTGAATCTTCAAAAACATTTTTGAAACTCTTCGTGATTTAAATGACACTGATGAGAGAACCAGAATGCTGAAAACCGCATCGAAAAATTCTAACCAAGTCAAAAGTTACGCAAGTTTTAAAATAATGCAAATTAGTATATAAGCCCCGCCCACATTAGTTTTTCAAGATGATTTTTCCAAAATGTCAAATTTTATGTAGTGAGATTTCTAAGCAATTAAAAACAGCACAATAAAGCTTTTATATGCAAATGTTGTATTTTATCATATTGAATCAATTTCAGCAAATAGAATATAAAATAATGTAAAAATAAATGAAATATATTAAATTTAATTTTTCAAAAAAGCTCAAATGACGTCATATGAGCCTCTCGCATATTTTCATCTAATTAAATTTTGAAACCTTCATAACTTTGTTACTATTTTGAATTTTTTGATTGGGCTTTCGACATTCTGTTTCTCTCATTACTGGCTTTTAAATCAATAGAAGTTTAAAAAAGGCTACCACGTGAGGAAACCTGTGTTGGTGGTTCTTGACAAGGTGAGGCTCAATCAAGCCTGCTGAGCTACAGAGACTAGCGAGACTGCAAGCAGAAAGTTAACTAATATCACAGGTTAAGATAAACAGAAAAATTCAGCCTAAAATGTCAATATTTCTTACCCATCAGTTTTAACATATGTTTTGGGTACTCAAAAGAACCGTTTCATGCTCAAAAAATACCGTTTCATTGAGACGTTTCTTTTGAGTACCCACAACATATGTTTTGTTTGAGAAATAAGAAAATAAAATTTTCGTTACGCACTCTTAAAGGCAGGAGTGGGGTATATAAGGAAAAATAAGCCTCAATTCTGGCACTTTCTGTTTTGCACTCAAGCTGTGAAGATCTCCAGGAGCTCCTGAGGCTTATCTCTATTTTGATTGGCTTATCTATTAAACTTTGAAAATGATTGACACCTTTTATCAGCTCAGTGGCCATGTGTTTTGTCATATGGGGTATTCTGCAAACACCATCAATAGTTAGGAATTTAGTCAAAACCTAAGCAATAGAATTTGAATTTTGAAAGAATTTTATTTTGGATATTTTTCTGTATATCGAAATTTTAGAAAAATAGATCAATATTTGCTACTATTTTTTTAATTATAAATCATTCAGCAAAAAAAAAAATAATTGAAATAATAACTTATTTTTTCATTTTTTTTTTTTTACTATAGGATTTACAATATCCTTGTTTTCAAATCATTAAATATATTGGTAATTGTGACAAAATGTACATATTATAAAAAAAGCTCTAATAAACTGTCATTTATTTTACATTTTTCTTACTTACTATACTAATCAAAACTATGATAATCACACACGTAATGATACTTTATAAATTACTGCCATTGAAAATAAATAAGGCGAGTCATGTTTGTTATGTGTCCACTTGTTCATAATTACTCTGTAATTACTTTAGATAATTGGCATTTAACTTACTGTGGTCCTACACGGTCCAAAGAGCACAAAACGGTTGGCTGTGAATGTTTGTTTATACAGCAATTAGCATCAAACACATGGTTGTACAGTCACCTTTTGTTTTTTTATTTTAGATTAATATTTGTTCAGGGTAAATCTTACAAACGTTTATTTAGAAAACGGCGAAGATCAAGATCAGCTAAGCTGAACAGAGCTTAAACTGCATCTTGGGTAAAATTATTTGACCAAATTTGGGAGGGATCAAGTGCATAAAAAATATATTGTATGAATATAAAAATGAAAAATAATCAAATATTATATTGATGACAATCTAATTCATTTAAGGAAAGCTGCATTATTATTCATGTCTTCATTCAATTTTTATTAGCTTGTTTGGTCTTGTTTTTTTTCTTATTTCTAAAAAAAGAAAAATACCAATAATTATTACAAAAATATTGCCATTTTTGAAACAAGAAAACAGGACAGTAGTAGCCTGGGCCTATCTGTTATCTGCTAGACCAGATTAGGACAGTGGCCTTGTCAATAGCTAAACTTCGCCCACTCCGCCCACTGACCATCTCATACAGGTAATAATCTCTCTGCCGGGGGTACAGAATCCCTGCCTTTAACTGAAGTCCTGAACTGTCTATCATAACGCCAAAAATATAAAGTAGAAACGAAGATAAATGCTAATGTAAAGTTAAGTCTTCTAACATAATTAAGCCGCGACATGTGATTTCCACCAATGTGGTATTGTGACATGTGTAGACTCAGGCGAGCCTGTGCAGGCTCCATTTAAGCTTAGAAAGTCAAAATGATGCTAGGTCAGTCGCCTAAGAGTCATAGAATATTCAAGCGACGAGCAAAGGCTCTGATCAGACTTCGCGTATGCACAGGCCAGGCTGGTCTGAGCCTTTGCTGGTCGCACTTACCACCTTGTTGGAAATCACATGTCACAGCTCATTTGCTTGTTTTAAGAGTGACTTTATGCACATGCAAAAAGTACCAAAATCTCATGAAATGCTTAACTTTAAAAGCCCCAATCGCAACAAGAGTCGTTTGCTTTTCTCGTCTGCTGAAATGTTAAAGAAGCTTCTATGACAAGCAGTTTGATCTGGGTACACCCTGTTTGCTTCTATACTTGAATTCGTCAGTAATGTTAGACAATTATTTGCAGCAGACGACTTCAGCAGGATGGAGGTGCAGAAACTCAGACAAACATCCTGGAAGATATATTAGATGATTTTAGTCGTGGTTTTAAAGAAGGACCCAAGAATGCACATGGTAACTCTCCCTTGTAGGAGGCAATGGACAGTGTTTTGAGTATGTATCTTCAAGATGAAGCAGATCAAAAAGAGAAAGACGAGCTTACCAAAAAAGCATTCCTGTGCCTGAAGATCTTGGTGACATTATTTCTGGAGTATTGTGTAGTCTCCTTAAATCATCCACTCAACAATCTGCACTGGCTTCTGAGAATGCTAAATGGCGACGTTTGAAAACAGGAGATGAGATGAGTGACGCTACTCAAAGACAAGAAACTCAGACTGAAGGAACCGCCGTCGAACAGAGCAGATCTTTAAATGGCGCAAGAGGCCAAGTGTTAGATAAAAAAAGACTTGCTAGCGCACCTAGTATTCAACTTTTTCAACCGTCAACAAAGCAAGCATAACTCCCAAATTGATAACAATAACCTCTGACGAAGAAACTCTGACGTATGAAAGAACCATCGATGAGGATGCAAAGTGTTTGAATACAAATGTTAGGCTTAGCCCAACCTAAAACAAAGACACATGCCATACACTGTTTTTTAACCCATCTGAATGGAAAGCCCATGGGTGAGCTAATAGTATACCAATGACTCCAGCGCCCTTCGTCCGTCCGCATTTTCAAAAATATTCTCCTCTAACACCACTGGGCCAATTGAACTCAAATTTCATATGGAGACCCTTTAGGATGTGGGATCAAAAGTTTCTTCAAATGTTGCTGGTCACATGACCAAAATGACCGCCATGCCGATATATTGTAAAACTCCGTTAAAATCTTCTTTTCCAGAGTCAGACGGCCGATGACATTGGGACTTGGTATGTAGCATTGGGGTGGTATGGTCTACTAAATGTGTTCATATATGATGATCCTATGTTGATAATGACCAACTTAACGTCAAGGTCAAATTTGCTTCCTTATACATTTGAATAGGAAATTTTTGAAAAGTGTATTTTTTGAAACCTGTTGAAGCCAAAAGAAGTTATTCTCACTTAATATGTTAAACATAATGAGACAATGGCTATAAATAAGTTCCAAAGATCAACGTTGGCCTTTGACCTTTCAGCAAAGGTCACTCATATTGGAGTCCCATATATAAAAACATATTTTTCTCAGAAACAACTGGGCCAATTAAACTCCAAGAATTTCTAGCGATAAGGCGAGCAATCTCCCTAAACGAAACGTTAATTTTGTTTTGTTGAAATAACGACTGGAGAAACTAGGCACATTCAACAAATATATATAGAAGAGCCGTCGATGCACCATTGCCCCCGAATTGGTATATTTAAAACGGGGTTTCCTTTATGCGTGTAATAACTCTACTTCTTATTCAATGAGAATTTATTTCGATCATCAACTGTGCTTGTTATTCAGTAACATATATATGGGAACTAGACCGTTAAACAAGGAACCACGCTATGTACAGTAAAACTATTTATACAGTTGATGTACAATAAAAACGACCATCTTGCAAAGTGGCCTATTTTTGTCAGATATTCGATGTCTTCTTTCGCTTATACAAACCCTTCCCCCCATAGACCCAAGACGCCCTTTACATATGTTATATATTTGTATAGCGACATTTAATTTTCCAAAGGGCATCTTGGGTCTAGGGGAGGAAAGCATCTATAAACAAACTGAAAGACGCCAGTTTCATCTGTCACAATTTTAAGTATAATTGTACGCATGCGCAGAGGGAATACCCCAAATTTTTGGAAATGAAGGGCACTTATATCCTAAATATTTTAGAACTTTTACTTTTTGAAAACCTGCAAAGGATTTACTAAAACTCTCGTCTAAACGGCACACAGTCTAAAGACGTAAAATGAGGGATGGGAGTAGAAGGCGTAAGTTTTCACGGCTTTTATAAATGACGAATCGCTTGGAAACCTATTTTGATGCTTTCTATGCATATTTGACTACCGAAACAGGCCAATTTTAAAAACATTAGTGCAATTTGAAAATTTAGGTTTTGTAATTATGTCAACTAGGGAAAATATACGCCTTATCCCTAGAGCTCCTTTTATATGGCGACTCCTTAGAATGCGGGAATGAAAGGTTGTTCAAAAGGTTTTGGTCACATGACCAAGATTGCCAAGATGGCCGCCACACCCATGTTTAGTGAACCTTTTTTAAAATCTTCTTTTCCAGAAGCAGAAGGCAGATGTCATTGGGACTTAGTATGTAGCATTGGAGATGTGGGGCCTACCAAGCTTGTTCAAATAATAATCCTAGGTCGACCTTGACCTACTTAACGTCAATGTCGAATGTGCTTCCTAATGCATTTAAATGGGAACATTTTTGAAAAGTTGATTTTTGAGTACTGTTGAAGCCAAAGTTAAAACAAATGAGACAATAACTATACATATATTTATTAACTGATGCAATATTTATTTGGGTTCTTCAAATATTGAAGAAAGGTGGAATTTATAGAGAGTATACATGTTTTCTGTAAAACATTGTATTACAGCAAATACAGTATATAAGAACTCACTTGTTCGTCACGAAAAATTCATGGAATTCCCTTAGTTTAGCTTATGTAATCAGTGATTCATTTACAATTTTGGGCTTATGAGTCCTGGGACTCGCTGTTTCCCATACCAATGAGTCCAACTGCAAAATTATGAGTCTAGAGCACTATTTTTAATGACAGGTCTGCAATACTAGTGCATCCTGGGACTCACTGTAATAAAAACTTCGCAAAAGATGTAGGATGCGCAGGTGACAAAATCACTGTGTAAGGTCAAGAAACTTCGCATCCCAGAGGCAAAGTTATGCGCAAAAGATGTAGGATGCGCAGGTAACAAAATCACTGTGTAAGATCAAGAAACTCGTGATTTAGGTGCAAGGATTGTTCAGCAAGGGTCTAAATGATCGTTTATGATTTTGTATTATGATTTGAGGCTAGACAGACCAAATGAGAAAGCCGGTTGGGTTTATGTGCGATTACCCACCCACCCTCATTGTTCGGCAAGTGGTTGGTTATGTAGATTTGAAAGATATATAGCTAAACGTTTTAAGATGTTCCAAGAATTTTTGTCTTTGTATGATATTTGATTGGTTATCAGTTTCTTTCAGATAGGCTTTAAAATTTAGAGATTGGTTTTATGGATGAGTTGATGCACAATCTATGTTGTGTTTTGAACCCTGAACTGCATTGATGCAGCCTAAGCAAGTAACTTCATTTGGAACGAAGAGTGCTGGCAGGCTATTAATTTATTGTTATGAAATTTTGTCTTATGAATAAAGAGAAAGCGCTCAGGTCTGTGTTTGCTATCACACGTATATGTTGTTACAATTGATATCGTATGCTTTAAAGCTGCATAGTATGTAACTTTTGATCTTTTAATATTAGAACTAACGTTTCTTTTTTTCAAGAACACAGTAAAAAAAACTAAAATTCAGATATACATTTTGCCAATTTCGTATATCTTAACAACTTATCAGTATCAAAACAACGGTATTTATGGTAATTTATCTGTCTATGATTATTGGAGGGACGCAAATAATTACCAACAAGAGAAGAACGCACCTGTTTTATAAGATAATTCACTTTTCCGTGCGGTTTTCAGCTATAGTGAACAGATTTATTGTGAAAACATAACTTAATTCTACTTTTACAAATGATTTAAAAAGAAAATAAAAAAAAAATCGAAAAATGTTCATAGTTGCAGACCTAGCCTCTTTAAGATAAAGTGCAAAGAAATACATGTATAAACGGGTATGATGTAGACATAATACGCTAAATGCTGATGTTGAGGCATATAGGCATGTACATCATAACAGCTGATAATTCGAATGTGTGTTTCGTCTGAATGAAATGAAAGAGAAAATAATTAAATTCCAATTTCATGTGAAGACTCTTTATGACTGGTTAACCAAAAGTTATATAAATTGTTCTGGTCACATGACCAAGATGGCTGACATGCCCATATAAGGTAAAAACCTTTTAAATATCTTCTCCTCTTGAACCAAAAAGCCAATGGTCCTGGTACTTGGTATGTAGCACCTACGGGGTGTGCACAAATGATGAATCTAGTTTGATCTTGGCCTACTTTATATCAAGGTCAATTTTGATTCCTAATTTATTTATATGGGGATAAACTTGATTGTTCGTTTAACAATAACTGTTTAAGCCAAAATCATAATACTTCTGAGAAATGTTTAACCCAATGACATAACGGTTTTATATTGCAAATGTCAAGCTGGCCTGTGACATTTCATCCAAGGTCACTCATTTGGACTGCAACATACGTATCTAAACATCGTTTTCTTAGAAATTTCTTGGCTGTTTGAACTCAAATTTCATATGGAATACGTATCCATTAGATTGTTTGAGGTCACTTGACCAGAATGGCCGCCAACCCCATATATGGTAAAAAAAATATGTTTCAATAATAATCCTAAGATGACCTTGATCTTTTTTAACATTATTAATGAGATCATGTGAGCGCTTTAGGACCTTCAGGTCCTCTAGTTTTTAGCTCACCTGAACCGAAGGCTCAAGGTGAGCTATTGTGATCTGTCTTTGTCAGTCGTCCATCCATCCATCATCCGTACGTCGTCTGTAAATTAATTTTCTCTTTAAATGACATCTCCTCCTGAACCACTTGTACAAATTTCATATGACTTCACATGAATGTTCCCTATGATTCCCTCTTTCGAAATTGCACAAATTATTCTGCTCAACTGAACAGGAGGGCCGCAGGAGCTCCAGAAATTTTCTAAAAGACATTTTCTCCTGAACCACTGTCCCAAATTCAAAATAATTTCATATAATTGTTCCTCATAACATCCTCTATCAAAATTGCACAAACGGTTCCACACCGCTGAACAAAAGGGCTGTCAGAGCTCCAGATAAGAAATCTTTTTAACGTAATTTCCTCCTTATCCACTGGTCTAAATTTAAAAAAATCACAGAATTGTTCCTCATAATACCCATACCAAAATTACACAAATGTTCTGCTCCACTGAACAAAAGGGCTTAATTAGCATTCTCCTTAAGAATCATGCAGACCCAGTAGAAAAGCTGATAAGTGACTTTTTCAGAATGCCAAAAAAAGTTGGCGCAATAGATTCCTTATAAGGCCTAAATGAAATATATGTGTGGTTCCTGTTGCATACCAACAAAATTTAGGGTAGGTAGGTAGGGAAATTATTAAATTTTGTTGTAACATTTAACAAAGAAAATAGTTACAAAATCTGAAAAAGTGCCCGTTTTAGGTATTTTTTCTCCAAAGACCATTTTAATGTTTAGGGTAGGGTTAAAAAAATAAGGTAGGTAGGCAACAGGAACCACACATATATTTCATTTAAGCCTAACATAAAAGTCACATAGCCAAAGGGAAACGGTTATTGTCATGCCGTTACCACGGCAACGACCAGTTAAAGATTTTGCCTCCAGAAGCATGTTTTCTAGTTTTGGAAAAATGAAAAATTACACTTTTTGAAAACAATGCAGCCTATTTATCTTTTAAAGTATAATGGTTTATGCTGTATGAAAAAATCAATAAGGTATTAACTTTCAATATCACAAATGGTAAAGGATAAAAAAATCTTGCAGAGTATGTTTCTATGGCAACGAAGAGGGGCTATCTCTTTGATATTTTTGGAGGCTTAAATTGACAAATTTCTATCCAAATTATCTTTTTACAGCAAAGGTGAGATTAAAGGTGACAGCATAAGGAATATACACTAACGCCTTGCGTCTTAAATGAAAGAATAAAAAAGGTCAAAATGTTTCTATATTTGGTATCCATGGCAACCAAAGTAGCAACATAATAGCAAAATTGGAAAAATGTCTAACTTAACGGAATAAAATGACCAACAAACACAAATGTGTAGACATTAGTTTATATAGCCTACGAAGCATCGATACAAACTTGAAAAGTTGCACACACGCTAGTTAGGTTTTGTGTCTCAATTTGGTTTCCATGGCAACGACTATTGCTACTGGCCTGAAATTTCACTTTTTGACCATTTTTAAATGATAGTTGTTGAGACAGGAAATATCAAAAGGGATGAATTTTATTTTAGGGATATCCACTGATGCTAGGCCTAAGAAATAAAAAAATAAAAATGTTCAAAATATCTTATTTTCCTTGTTACCATGGCAACCAAAGTTGGTGGGGTAGCCAGGTATGAAAAAAAGCCTATTTTTTGGCATTTTTGAACTACTACAGCCATTCCCCCAGTGTACATAAAGACATATACAGTTAATGTTAAGTTCTAAATGGTATTAGCTTTCATAAAACACGAAATCATGCGTAGATTTCACCACCTTCTGGGGGTAACCATGGAAACATTCAGAGTACTGTCGTAAAATAGAGATAAAATAAATTGTATCTTAAAGTGGTTAACATTTCCAGTTGGATATTATTCAAGTTTTAATATGTTTAAAAGATAGTTTTGTTGAGATATAGTAACATTATCAATTTGATTCAAGCAAAATTAATATGTTTAGTTTGATATAAAAACATTTATAGACTTTAAAAGTGGGTGGGGTAACCAGATATATAACCAAAATGAGTTTTAGTGATTTTTAAACAAGTTTTCCCAATAGTGGTGGGGAAGATGGCATATCTGCATACTGCCAATACTTGATAGGGGCCTCAAAGTTTTTTTTATAGACTGTAAATACATGTATGAGGTTTACCTCTTTCTTGCCGTTACCATGGAAACTAACACAGGCCTGTTGTAAAAAGGATATTAAATGTATTGCGCCTTTAAACAGTCAAATGTACAGATGGTTATAATGCAAGTTTCCAATGTGTATAAAAGATAGTTGAGTTGAAACATATTAACATTATCAATATGATTTAAGCAAAATTAATAAGTAAAGTTTTAGTTGGTAACATTTATAAACGTTGAAAGTGGGTGGGGTAACCAGATATATAAGAAACATTATTTTAGTCATTAAAACTTTTTGAATACAATACAGCCTATCTATCTCTAGAAGTGTTAAGGTGATTCCAGCTAATAATAATAAGTTTTGAATTAGCTAAAAGGAGAAATGAGTTGAGTCTTATTGACATTATCGATATGATATGAAAACTGAATAATTTGTAACAATTACAGTCCTTTAAAGTGGGTGAGGTAATCAGGTATATAACAAAAACTTATTTCAATAACTTTTAGCAAGTATGCCAAATAGTGGCAGAGATATTGACATATTTGAATACTGCCAATATGTAATGGGGACTTTTGAGTTTCATAAACTGTTAAACATGAATTTGGTTTTACCTGTTTCTGGTTGTAACCATGGAAACAATTACAGGCCTTTTGCAGAATGGAAATGAAATTAATTGTATTTTATAGTGGTTAGAATTGTTCCACCTAGTTATTATATTACATAATTTGATGTGCATCAAGATAGTTGAGTATAAAATTTTATAACAAGCTTTGGATAAATCAATTTAAAATGATTTTATAGCTTTGAAGCCAAAGCAAGTTTATGTTTAAGAAATAGATCAGCTCCAGCAGTGAATTGTTGAGTAATAATTCACTGTTTGGAGGTCAGTTGTAAAGATCAAATCACAAATGCGCAGCGCGAGTGATTTATCTTCGTACAACTGATGACAAACAGTGAATTATTACTCAACAATTCACGCTCTGGAGCTGATCTATTTCGATTCTAACACACAATAAACGACGTAAACACATTCGAAGTCTTCAGCTTCTTCCAACTTTTCGCCATTGCACTGAAGAACCCCTGCCAATACTTAGACTACGTCGCATAAGTTTACATGTAATTGTAACGTCTTTCAAGCGTAAAAACGACGTTACACCGTCTAACGCCACGAATGACGTCATTTTCCAGTGACGTCACCTATCACACACTTAAGCTGTGAATTATTGTCCGATATATCACAGTTTGTTACCGTTGGCTCTATAGGCGAGGTGTGTTAGAATTTTCTGTATAGTACAGTTATTGTTTCCATGGTTACGACCAGAAAGTGGTAGACCGATGCATGTTCTTTTATTGTATGAAAGGTGAATACCATTTAGAACTTATCAATAATTGTATGCACCTCTTAGTAGGCAGGGAAAATTATTGTAGTGGTTCAAATATTCCACAAAATGGAGTTTTCCAAGATTGGTTACCCCGCTCTCCTTTGGTAGTCTGGAATGATTTGTACAAAGATCATATTGAGTTTATTTATCATTTTAATCTACTCCCTTTGAGCTATTATGTTTCAGAATATAAAGATCAGAATCAAAATTGGTGTGTTATTGGATATGTGAATGTGCAAAAAAATGTCTTTTCACATTTTTTGGCCGTTTTAGGCCAAATTCCTTCTTTTTGGTTACCATGGCAACGAGCAATAAACTGAGAGAACGGAACATAGCTTACTAAAACTATAAATACAACTAATGTGGCCATCAGTAAATGTAATCAAAGGAAAACTCATATCAGCCTGAAAGGTTTCAATTTCACATTTTTTCCTTGGGCAAATCTCAATATTTGTCATATTTTTTGGCCATAAAGTTAAAAACTTTTGTGGCATTTCCTGTGACTGTTGCCATGGTAACTCTAATCTGGAGTCTTTAAAACTATTATTTGTTTATTTGTATAACAGATATAGATTGTGTAAAATATGTTGGAAATAACTCATATTCTGTCATGCTGGAAGGAGGTAGTTTGCATAGAATATGCCCTCTTTGCTGAATATGCCATTTTTTGTGAAATCGCTGATTATATGATGTTTGGTTGCCATGGTAACATGAATTGAGATAGTTCATTTGTAAATTTGAATTTGATGTTGAAAATCAGGTGCTCCAGGTTACGTAATATACGCTAAAATAATCAATATGATCCTTTATTTAGGGGAGATGTTTTGCTTTGTATATGCTCTTTTTTGTAAAATAACTGACAATATGATGGTTTGGTTGCCACGGTAACCTATACTTAAATAATTTCATTATTTTCAATTGTATGTTTTTGCTTAATAGATGTAGACTTGCCAGAATTTTTTTACATAATCCATATTTCTGTTTGCAGAAACAAGATAATTTGCATTAGAATTGCAGTATTTTGTAAAATTCTGACGGTCAGTTAGTTCCGTTGCCATGGAAACAAAAATTATAAATTTATTTATGGCATTTGTAAATCAGACATGGGTTATTTAGACACTATATATGTCGTTCATATACAGCTTTGCCGTAAAAATTTTATTCAGATTTGAAAAAGGTTAATTTTTAGAGTTCTGAAAATTGGTTTCCATGCTGAAAATTGGTTCCCATGGTGACACGTTTGCTGCTAGGGAACATCATACAAATGGAATGTTTCATTTTTCACTAAAATATTGTGTATAACTAATGTGAGTCTCTAAACAGACCTAGTAGTTAATGTTATCAAAAGAACTTGTATCACAAAAGCCAGTCTGAAAAAGTGTAAATTTCAAATTTTTCCCTGGGCAAACTTCATTTTTCGTAATATTTGTTTGCTACAGAGTAAAACCGTTTTTGGCAATTCCTGTTGCCATGGTAACTAAAATCAGGAATTTTAAAAACTATTATTTTTTGTTTGTATTGCAGATGTATATTATGTAAAATATGTTTAAAATTATTCATATTCTGTCGTGTTGGAAGGAGATATGTTGCTTTGAATATGCCCTTTTCGCTGAATATGCCATTTTTGTGAAATCGCTGATGGTATGATGTTTTGGTTGCCATGGTAACATGAATTGAGATAATTCATTTGTAAATTTGAATTTGATGTTGAAAATCAGGTGCTAGTACATAATGTGTACATAAATGAACAATCAAATCCTTTGTTTAGGGGAGATATTTTGCTTTGAAAATGCTCGTTTTCGTAAAATCACGGACCATCTAATGGTTTGGTTGCCATGGTAACCTATATTTAAATAATATTATTATTTTCATTTTTTGGATTTTGTTAATAAGATGTGGACTTGCCAGGATGTGTATAAATTATTCATATTTCTGTTTGCATAAGCAAGATAATTTGCTTTGAAATTGGAGTATTTTGTAAAACTTCTGACCGTCAGTTAGTACGGTTGCCATGGAAACAAAAATTATAAACATTTTGATTTTTTTTTCATGACATTTGTAAACCAGACATGGGTTATTTAGACACTATGTATGTCGTTCATATACAGCTTTGCTGTAAAAAGATAATCAGATTTGAAAATGGTCAATTTTTTATTGTTTTGAAAATTGGTTTCCATGGTGTCACATTTGTTGCTAGGCAACATAATACAAAGGGCATATTTTATTTTTCACTAAAATTTTGTGTACAACTAATGTGGTCCTCTTAAGGGAGCTAGCAGTGAATGTAATCAAAATAAAACTAGTATCATAAAAGCCAGCCTGAAAAGTGTCAATTTCACAATTTTCCTTGGGCAACTCTCCGCCAATCTCCAAGAAATCTTAATTTCCGGTTTCCATGGCAACCACTGTCAGAAAAAGGGAATGCTTTGTTTTGTGAAAGTTTTTCAACAAGTCTGATTAAATGGAGGTAAAACTATTGATTTCTGTGAGTAGTCACTTATCACCATCTGCATGATTCTTAGGGAGAATGCTAATTAAGAGCTCTAGATGACAAATATCTTTAAACAGCTTTTCAGCCTGAACAACTGGCCCAATTCCAAAATGATTTCAGAGAATTGTTTCTCATAACACTGCTTACCAAAATTGCACAAATGGTTTTGCTACGCTGAAAAGATGGGCTGCCAGAGCTCTAGATAAGAGATATTTTTAAATGGCATTTCCTCCTTAATCAACTGTCTAAATTCAAAATAATTTCACAGAATTGTTCCTCATAATACGATCTACCAAAATAACACAAATGGTTCCCCTCCATTGAACAAAAGGGCTGCCAGACCTCTAGATAAGAAATATTTTTAAACAGCATTTCCTCCTGAATGACTAGTCCAATTTCAAAATAATTTCAAATTATTATTCCTCATGATGCATTCTACCAAAATTGCACAAATGGTTCCGCTCCGCCGAGCAAAGATGCCACCAGAGCTCAAGATAAGATGATTTTAAATGACATCTCTTCCTGATCCACTGGTCCAAATTCAAAGTGATTTCACAGTATTGTTCCTCATGATGCACTCTACAAAAATTGCACAAATGGTTCCGCTCTACTGCTGTAAGTATTTCATATTGAACAACTGTTCAACTTCTCAATTTTGTTACACAGAAATGTTCCACATGATGCCTTCTACCAAAATTGATCA
Organism: Loripinus fragilis; assembly: GCA_964019695.1. NCBI lineage: Eukaryota > Metazoa > Mollusca > Bivalvia > Lucinida > Lucinidae > Loripinus > Loripinus fragilis. The sequence continues at coordinate 91,352,329 of OZ026514.1, forward strand.
GAATAAATAGCTCAGCAGAACAATATGGCCACAAGAACTAAAAATAGAAATATTTTAACGATATCTCTTAAGCCATATACAATACATCATATATGCAAGGACTCAGGTTAGCGATCCAGGGCCCTACGGGCCTCTTGTTCTATTATTTAGGGACAAGAACAAACACGTGAGTCCGGTATAAAGGGCACAATTTTATCAAAGTTTCTAGTGTTAGTCCGGCAGAATTTAAGCGAATTTTAGGAGGACCTGGAACTTGATTTTAAACTTTTTTCTTTGTTTATTCTTGTAGTGCATACACTGTCCTTGAAAAATCCGAGTAATGTCACTCTTGTATCATTGAGCATTTCGGTTTATCAAAGATGGCGTCCAAGATGGAGGCAAATCTTAAGAGAGAAAATTGTGTGATATGGAAAAAATGTCACATACCCATTTTCTTTCTTAAATTGTAAGCTATGAAGTTGGAATCAAATTGAAGACACTTAGCTTGTAACTAAATTACCTGGAACTTGATTTTAAACTTTTTTCTTTGTTGATTCTGGTGATGCATACACTGTCCTTGAAAAATCTGAGTAATGCCACTCTGGTATCATTGAGCATTTCGATATATCCAAGACGGCGTCCAAGATGGAGGCCAATTTTAAGAGAGAAAATTGTGTGATATGGATAAAACGTCAATTACCCATTTTCTTTCTTAAATTGTTAGCTATGAAGTTGAAATCAAATTGAAGACACTTAGCTTGTAACCAAATAGAAATATGTGGACAAGATGGCCGCCAAGATGGCAGTTTATTACAAAAAAATTTGAGAAAATCTTCCCTGAGATTGGCAAACTGAGATTTGCATGCAAAATGCTTATTTTACTGATTCATGAATTACAGACATCATCCATGTAACATCCCAGTGATGCTATTAATACATCACTCAGAATTTTACATATTCAAGATGGCATCTAAGATGGTAGCTGACACGTTTTACAAGCCGGTGGGAGCCGCACCCTACATGTAGGCATGCCTGGTGTATTTGTAACAGACCAGGTGCTTTGCCTGATTGAGCATCACTTTACAAACACTTATATCTGAATAAATGAACCAAGCATGCATGTCTAATAGAATTGCACTGTACATGCATGCATATCGTATCTGAGAGTGGCACAGGATCAGAAGACATGTCTGATGTAATGTGCACCTCTGTAAAGGTAGCACCAGGCTTGTAACCATCCTTCTTCCATCTGCACTCGACTAGTAAAATCTCAGTTGCAGTGGCAACGGACCAGCAGGTAAGGCATATAGTGAGGTACCACGCCAACAGGCATGGTCGATAGTCAGGCACCACACTAACAGGCAGTGCTGATAATGAGGCACCACACCAAAAGGTATGGCCTAAAGTGAGGCACCACACCAGCAGGCATGCCTGAAAATGCTGTACAACACCGGTAGGCTTGGCATATAGTGAGGCAACACACCAACAGGCATGTCTGATAATGAGGCACCACACCAGATAGCATGCCCTATAATGAGGCAACACACCAGCTGGCATGGCTGATAGTGAGGCACCACACCAGAAGGCATGACCTATAGTGAGGCATCATACCAACAAACATGACTGATATTGAGGCACAAAACCGTAATGCACCTCACCAGCAGGCACCGCTGATATTGAGACACCACATCGGCTAGTATGGCAGATAGAGAAGCACAACATCAGCAGACATGCATGATTTATTGGCAAAAGATCAGCAGGCATGCTGGTTGAGTGACAACGGTCTAGCAAGCATACATCTTGCAGCAGCACTCAACCAGTAGGCATGTTTGAACAGCAGCGGTGTTTGTGGTAGTTACACTAGACCAGCAGGCATATATGTAGTAGCTGCAACGACATAGCATCTCTCTTCACGAAGTGGCACTTGACCAGCAGGCATGTATGTTGCGTTGACAATGTAGCAGTATTGCCTGATAAAGTTTCACAGTGTAAGTTGACATGTCTAATGGTGGGGCATCGTTCTAGTAGCTTTTATCTCTGATTTTAAATGGACCTAGAGACATGTCTGATCGAATGGTGCCGTGTCCGCAGGCATATCTACTGATGCTTCACCAAACAGTAGCCACTTATTGCAATCAGGTCATCACATCATATATCCTTACCATCATGCAAGCTAAATTATGTGATATTGAATCGGCACACATGCCTGTTAACGAGACTCGGGACCAGCGGGCATGTGTTAGTTACATCACACCAGCTATCATGTATGTTACAAAAGCACCTGGCTTACAGGAATGCTGGGTACTCTTGCAACGGATCAGCAGGCATGCCTGTTTAAGTTGCTACAGGCAAGTGTGCATGTCTGTTCTACTTGCACCAGACAAGCAGCCCCGCTATCATTGCCACAGGGTCAACAGACATATGAGCTGCGACATGTCATTTCCAAAAATGTGGTATGTGCGACCAGCAAAGCCTCAGATCAGCCTGCGCATACGCGCAGTCTAATCAGAGCCTTTTCTAGTCGGTTGAATATTCTATCAGTGTTAAGCTACTGACAGAACATCATTTGGAGTTTCTAAGCCTTAAAGGAGGCTTTACAGGCTGGTCTGAGTCTACACGTGTCAAAATGCCACATTGTTAGAAATCACATGTTGTGGCTCAATTATTTACGATTACGCATGTTTGATTATGTGGCACAGGACCAGCACACATGTCTGAAACAAATCAGGTTTTCTGTAACAGCTTCATGAGACTATCAGGCATGTGGCAGCACTCATGTTTTAAAATAATGCTCTTTAACAACAGGCATGTTTGTCACATGTGCACCCGACCACCAGGCACGTCGGTTACAATTTCACTCGACCAGCATGCATTTGAGTTGCATCTTACTAGCAGATATGTTTGAATCAGTTGCAAATGACCTATTGCAAGCACATCTGTAGTTGTGGGGCTAAACCAGCAGTTATATCTGTTACACTTGTCCCAGACCCACAGTTACATCCCTATGCTCGCACCCAACCAACGGGCTGGTAAGCAAAATTGTACCAGACCATCGGGCATGTGTGTTACAGTTGCACTTGGCCAGCAGCCATGTCTTTATAAGTTGCATACTATCAGCATGCATGTCTGTTGCAGTTTCATCTTATCAGGATCCAATGTATATTACATTTACACCCGACCATCAGTTATGTCTGTAACAATTGCATCCGGCTATTAGCCATGTCTTTAACAGTTGCACTAAACCAGCAGTCATGTCTGTGAAACTTGCATCTACACGCATGTGTATCTGAAACACTTGCACCTAACCAGTATTCATATTTGTTATAGCAATATCCAATCATCTGTGATGATTGTTGCTTCTGCACCAGACCAGTTTAATTGTAATGGCCGTTACAATTTCACCGCACCAGAAGGCCTGTATTTTATAGTTTCACCCAACCAGCAGTCAAGATGGAATTGAACATCTGCAGCATGCGGATCTCTTAATACTATTTTTGTGTTGATACACTGCACTCCATTAGTTAACACATGCAGTATTTTCTCTCTCTCTTTTTGGTAATTTTATCTATCCATCCGTATACCACTTTCCAGCTGAAATGTTTCCGCATATTGATTCTAAAATGTTTGTACATTGAAAAACACTCTGACCCGAAGATTTTAGTGTTATCATCCGTCCAGTTTTCCCTGGCATTTATTACTTCTTTTTTTGACAGAATGTTTCCCAAAGTAGGAACGTTTATGAGAATAATATGATATTATGGTATTATCAGATCCTGCCAAAAGTGGTCTGGTAAGTGGTGCATGGATTGATGGAAACGATTACCAGAAAGAAGACAAAATAAATCCATTGCGTTCGTTATTTTTTCCGTGCAGTGTATTATAGCAAAAACCATGTGATTCCACGCTCTGTTATTGCTGTCATCTTGGACGTCATCCTGAAAATTTTACATCGCTGAAAAATAACAACAGCATGCCAGTGAAATTCTCCGAATACAACCGCTGTTGAAAACTATTAGAAAACAGTTTATAACTGTGATTTTGATTTAAGGTTGAAGTTTGTTTTAGAATGGCGGCCATCTTCCACACCATCTAAAATACTTCAACCGTCAGAGACTAATGTTCTTTCAACTTTGATCCTTTGTATCATTAGGCTTCTAAATATCCATAAGAAGTCTTTTTTATGGAGTATGTTGGTCAAATGAGGCTTGTATAGGGGGGGCAGTACCAAATATTTCACAATCTTGTAGACAGGCGGCAAGTATCCCTTATAAACTGGCAAATACCCCCATAATTAATTTTCCTAGATATACAATATCCCTGAAAGTAAACAAAATATTGAACATAGTATCCCATATCCCTGGAAGTTAAATGAATAGTATTCCATATCCCAAGAAGTAAAATGGCTAATATCCTGTACCCATTTACCAGCCTCTCAAATAGAGCTTAGGAGTCTAACTGACGGCCATCTTGAACGCCATCTTTAATAATTCAACCTTCTGAATCAAAACAATGTTCCATTCTAATCGTTTGATTCATTTAGCCTCTAAATATCCATAAAAAGTCAAATTAAAATGCTTTTTTATCGAGCATGTTGGTCATATAGGTCTTAGGAGCCTAACTGACGGACATCTTGGACGCCATCTTTAATATTTCAACCTTCTAAATCAAAACAATGTTCCATTTTAATAGATTGTATCATTTAGCCTCTAAACATCCATAAAACGTCAAAATAAAACTTTCTATCGAGTATGGTGGTCATATAGGTCTTAGGAGCCTAACTGACGACCATCTTGGACGCCATCTTTAATATTTCAAAATGCTCAATGATGCCAGAGTGGTATCGGTTGGATTGATCAAGTACAATGCTTGAACAACAAGAATCAACAAAGAAAAAAACCTTTTAAACCAAGTTCCAGGTCATTCTGATTTTCTACCGGACTATGTTAAATGGATTCTGAAAATATCTGCATTTATTTTGTTGTTAACCCTTAAAGCGCCAAGAAAAAATATCTGAAAATGTCGTCTGCTGAAGTCGTCTGCTGCAAATAATTGCCTTACATTATCGACGAATTAAGTATAGAAGCAAACAGCGTGGACCAAGAACAGACTGCTCCTATAGGAGCAGTCTGATCTGGGTCCATACTGTTTGCCATAGAGGCTTCTTAAACATTTCATCAGACGAGAAAAGCAGACGACTTTTGTTGCGATTGGCGTATTAAGGGTTAAGTATTGTATAGAAATACAAAGTTAATCTGGCACTCATTAATCTTCGACATCATTCGGTCACGTTCGGTACATCATTCGGCCACGTTCGGTGTGTATTAGCTATTTTAATTGATTGATGTATGGAACAAGTATCTTTTAGCAAGGTGATCTGACAATGCTGAGGCAGTGGTGTAGTGGTTAGACGATTAACTCATATTCCGGATTGCGAGGGTTCGATTCCTACTAGGTATACTTATTTTAGGTATCATTTTTAAATTTATATACTTTTTGAGTTATGATCATATTGTTTCTTGTTTATTTTAATTTTGACGGATAGTTGACATGGTGTTTTTTTCAAGACTGATAAGAGATTATTTATGGTCGGAGGCTGACGGTTGTGGGTTTAAAACTCCTGCACATTGTTTCTGACAACAACCTTATCAAAGTCCTCCACAGGTTTGTATTGTCCCCGTTTCGAACTTTGCGGCGACGAAACTGGAACGGTTTCTCTGCTGATCTCAGTTGCCTGAACAGTATGTTGAATATATGATGAGCTGTCCCGCCCTGAGTGTTTCTCAAAATAGTGTGAAACATTAGCTATGAGAAATCCGTCTTTAGATTTTAAATGTTTAAAGATTTCTCAGTAGACAGCATAGTTCCTAACGAATAAAATGCTTCAAAATGAATTCTATTACATTTACTTTTACACGTAACAAGTCTTGTAAAAATCGTGCAAGTCATGATTTATGATAAAAAATGAAAATATTTAAAAAAAAAAATACTTTGTATGTCGTGAGACTCGAACCCACGATCTCAACCTTGACAGCTATGCCCTCTATCTAAATGGCTAAGCGGGACAGTGATCGGATGTAGGATTAGAAAATACTTCTGTCTGAAATCAATACTTTTCATAATGTTTGCAAATCTAAAATTAGTTTTACGGAGTTATACGAGTTTATACGGCATATTCATGAGTGCCAGTTTAACTTTGTAAAGCTATATAACCTTAATTATTATACCTGTGCTGCCTAACAATACGCTGATCTTGTATGGTATAAAACACTGCCAACGTTATTGATTATAAATAGAATCAACTGAATAAACAGGAACGAACACATATAGAATAATTATGGAAACCGAAAATGAATATAAATCAACTGTACAGGTACAACTTTGTAGTTTAACAACTGTAAATTCGGAATTTTTCGCGAGGGTTTTATTTCCGCTAAACTTCGCATATCCTCGCGAAATGACTAAATCAATATGTCGTTTACTGATATAGGTAAATCATGCCCTAGTTGCGGGTTTTTAGCGTCACATATATGTATTTTAACGCTATTCGCGAAAATAAAATTCTCGCGAAAATTTCCAAATTTACAGTATTTGCAGCTGAGTATTTTTCATGCTTTTGTTGTCGTCTGCAGACTTTTTTCAAAATTTAAAAAAAAAACAAAAAAAACAACACCACTTTCAGAAACCTTTCAGAGTGCCGAATGGTTTGGATCCAGGCCAGGACCGACATTTTGTTGGTTCTGGTCTGGGTCCAAATTGTTTGCAAAGGTTATTAGCAGACGGTCAAAAGAAAATGTTGAACGTTGTAAACGAAAATAAACCCTTGTTATGGGTGCTACATGCTGTATGTTTTCTTCTTTCAAAGTCACACGGTAAGACGTCGTGCTGTCACACGGTAAGACGTTGTGCTGTCACATGGTAAGACGTTGTGCTGTCACACGGTAAGACGTTGTGCTATCACACAGTAGTGCTATCACACGGTAAGACGTTATGCTCTCACACGGTAAAACGTTGTGCTCTCACACGGTAAGACGTTGTGCTATCACACGGTAAGACGTTGTGCTCTCACACGGTAAGACGTTGTGCTGTCACACAGTAGTGCTATCACACGGTAAGACGTTGTGCTGTCACACGGTAAGACGTTGTGCTGTCACACAGTAGTGCTATCTCACGGTAAGACGTTGTGCTGTCACATGGTAAGACGTTGTGCTATCACACGCTAAGACGTTGGACTGCTTTATTGGGTTTTACAAAAGCAAGCATTTCTGTAAATCTGTTTCGTAACTAAACTTACCGAGTGCGGATTCTTTGAAAAATGGTACATTTATTGTCATAAATTGTTAGGCATTTTCAAAAGTACAGGCCAAAATATAGGAAGCGTTTATTTAAGAATAGAACCGAAATGTATAGAACGGAAATTTCCAATACAAATATAAAATTATACGAAATAGTAATTTAAGATTGAATAGAAAATTGATATATGTGATCTTTTGCATGCCATAGCCTGTGATATAGTACCTAAGTCCTCATTCAACCCTTAAAGCGTTGACACAATGTCGTCTGCTGGAGTCGTGTGCTAAAATAATTTCCTAACACTTCTGACTAATTTTAAGTATAAAAGCAAACAGTGTGGACATATGTCAGACTGCTCCTATTAGCAGTCCGGTCTAGTCATGGAGGCTTTTAAAACATTTTAGCAGACGACGAAAGCAGACGCTTTTTGTTGTGATTGTCGCTGTTTGAAAAAAACTCGTGGCTTGACGAAACGCCTATATCATGCGCTCATACCAAAGATAAATGTTAACTCTTTATCTTTATCGTCTGCTAACAGCTTTTGCAAACAGTTTGGACCGAAACTGTTTGACACTCTGGTGGTATTCTTGAAAGAATTTTTCAAAAAAGTTGATTTTGAAAATATCAACAGACAGCGAAAAACATGCAATAAATTTCCAAATAAATTTGCAGCCGTTTTCTGGCAAATGAATACCAAACTTTTACACGTGGTGATTATTCGAGTAAATCAGTCAGAATAAGTTGGTGATAAGCCCGTTGAGAAGTTTTGGCATCAGATGGGGCCAAAATAGCCCCCTAATGCATATAACCCTCATGGTCCCAAATAAAGGTTGTTTTACCACGCTTATTCTTGTTTCTGTTTAACAGGGTTAGAGATACAGTCACCTACAAGGATGTCAGACTTTCAGTCTAATTTAGATCTTCAGAGATATCTAGACAAACTTTTGGAGAAGTCGAAGCCAAATTCAAATGACAGAAGACACGGTGACTACGTTAGATATATAAACGTATTTCTATCCCACTTTGGCGATGAACGGGCATATCTAGTTGGGAGTACTGCTGAAGATACAAAATTAAGATTTTCGTTAGATAATGGTGATGCTGATTTCATTTTGGTCTCTGGCAAGCTTGCTATTCCAGTAAGTGAGATTGAATGCAGAGCAAAAAACCCAAGTTTTGTTTGGATTCGAGGTGAACATTTAGACTCTGGAAACAAAATAGGCATCGACATGATTGAAACAAGCGATGGTAAGAAATATCTCCAAGCAGATACCTTGCATGATTTAGACATCAGACTATTTTCCATTCTTCGAGGAATCTATCAGTTTGTAACTTCCAATACTGACTCAGTACCAGGTCGAGAAACAAGGGTAACAACGTTTGGGGAAAAATCTAGTGTAGGGCTAGCGAGGATACAAATTAGAGGTCTAGAGATCAAAGATAAAGATAAAATACCACAACTTAGAAAATACTTTCCAAAATACCTCCGGCCACGAGAGTCAAAACGACAAAAGCTTGACAAAGATGGAGAAGATATCAATAGAATTCTTGAACTAATTGCTTTGTTTGGCAAAACAGCTGATTCTACTGAGCATGATGGGCAATTTGATCGTTTTACTGATATAGTGAAGCTTCTATTAGATCGTCAAAAGAGAGAAAGGCTGCAACTGCGAGAAGAGGAACCTATTGTTCAATTTAGCGATACTGTCGAAAGTGATCCAGAGATAACAGCAAATGATGATGATGGGGACTTTGAAATAGCTAGTGGTCTTAATTTTCCCTCTAACGTTAGGGCAACATACAAGGAGAAAACAATGAAAGACTTCGTTCCAGCACTAAAAGTAAGAGGAGAACTGCATTTTATGCAGGAATGGTTCAAAGAGAATGGAAAATGGCTTTCTGACAAGGTGAAGATGCAAATTAAAAACACAGAGATATATGTTGTTGCAAAAGAGGCGCCATTTGATCCAAATGAGAAAGATTTTTGTTTATCATTTAACCATGCTGAAGTGATCCTTGCAAAGGAACTTACACAGACACAGCGAAAATGTTTGTTGATGTTGAAAGCTTATCACAAAGGTGTGTTTGAGAAAAGCATGGCAAACTACGACAGTAAAATAAATTTGAAGACTTTTCATTTAAAGACTGCTCTCTATTGGGTCTTGGAAGAAACAGGGGGTACTGAACTATGGGAAGATGAAAACTTAGAACTGGCGGTATGTCAGGTGTTACAATATCTGAGAGACGCTCTACTGAGAAAAACTCTGCTACATTACTTTACAAAGGGTAACTTGTTTTATGGAATAGAAACCGGTTTATGTTTATCACTTACTTGTGCCATCGACGAAATTTTAGAGAATCCGGTAAAAGGCCTTGTTGGATTCTTTGATCTGGAAAAGATAACAGATACTGAAATTACATTAACGAATGAGCAGGTCAAAAGTTTGATAGAAATGGCCCAGGATGGTGGTGCCGAAACCCAGGTCAACATCCTGGAAGATGTGTTAGAAGATTTTAATCGTGGTTTTAAAGAGGCACCGAAAGATACACATGGAAACTCTCCCTTGCAGCAGGCGATGGACGATGTTATGAATATGTATCTTCATGATGAAGCAGAGCGAAAAGCCAAGAAGGAGCTAGCCAAGATAAACATTCCTGCCCCAGAAAACCTTGGAGACATTCTTTCTGGAGTCCTAGGTAATCTCATGGGCTCATCTTCTCAACAATCTGCAATGGCTTCTGGACATGCTGACAAGCAAAGTTCGAGTACAGGCGACCTCTTAGCAGACTTAGCGAGTCAGTTACTTCCACCCAACCGCAAGCAAACTAAAGATCATCCCAAAACGACTGATAATACTCAAAAGCAAGAATCTCAGACTGACAAAATAGCACAAGAGCAGAGTAAACATATGACAGATGCAGGAAGGCAAAATTCTAACGCAGGAGATCTGCTAGCAGTCTTAGCGAGTCAACTGCTTCAACCCAACCGCCAGCAAAGAAGACAACACCAGGAATCAGCTGACATTCCACAACGACATGAGTCTGAGTATTCAGAACCAACACTTGAACATGGTAGACAGTTAGCAAGCGCAGTCCATGCTTTTTTTGATCCCAGTTCTAGAGGCTCTAATGATGAAGAACTTAAACAGTTGGGGCTGTCCTATTGGCTTGGAAAACCTGAATAAGATGCTAGTATTACTCTTAGCTTGACAATGATAGCATCTGTCATTATCAAGCTTTTGGCTTATAAAACTTCAATTTACAATTTACTTGACACTAGTACATTTTTGTAGATCAATGTAGTTTTAACCATTTACTTGGCAATGCTAGGTGAAAGTGGTATCGACCTACCTTTATTGACAATCTAGATGAAAGAAATGTTTTACAATCACTTGACAATGAACACGCTAATAACCATTAGCTAGACAATCATAGCATCTATCATTATCAAGTTAATGACTAATAACATTTGCATTTACCATTTACTAAACATCGATAGATAAAAGTGATGTTGACTGATTACTAAATAATGATAGATGTAAAAGTTAAAATCCATTCAACCATATAATGAATAATAATACACGAAAATGGTTTTAACCATTGACTTGAAAATGGTAGATAAAAGTGCTTGTGTACAATGCCATATGAAAGTAATATTAACCACATACCTGACAATGATGATTGAACATGATATTAACCATTTACTTGACAAGGATATAATATAATTTTTATTATGTAAATCATATTAAGAATTTACTTGACAATGATATATGTAAATGATATTAACCATTTACTTGACAATGATATATGTAAATGAAATTAACTACTATCTTGACAATGATATATGTAAATGATATTAACCACTTTCTTGACAATGATAGATGTTAATGATATTAACCGCTAACTTGACAATAATATGTGTAAATGATATTAACTATTTACTTGACAATGATATATGTAAATGATATCAACCATTTACCTGACAATGTTAAATGTAAATGATATTAACCCCTTACTTTACAATGATAGATGTAAATGATATTAACCACTTAATTGACAATGCTATATGTAAATGATGTTAACCACTTACTCGACAATGATATATGTAAATCATTATAACCATTTACTTGACAATGATATATATATATAAATGATATTAACCACTTACTTGACATTGATAGATGTAAATGATATTAACCATTTACTTGACAATTTAGATGAAAACATGGCTAACCATATTTTGAGAATGACATATGAAAGTGTTGCTAGCCAAGGACCTCGAACAGTCTCCTATTCAAACTGTTAAAAACATGAGAGCCTGTGGCTAGGATAATACATAGATGAGAATTGTATTTTGTGCCCAAATCAAGTCTTTACATTTAATTCACCTAGCAAGTATATATTTAAGGAATAAATTGCATATTAATGTCAGGGCCTTAAAGCTTAGGGGATGGGGTATATTTCACAGAACAACAAAGTTTCCCTCTGTATTCATCTAAATACATGGAAATATAATGTCTGCAGCATGAAACTTAAGACGAAGTGGTAAATTTGCATAATATTCTGGTATAGAAGATTTCTTTGTTTCTTGTAAATAAGTATGTTGTCCATGATTTTTGACTATAACCTTTAAATATCCCACACATATATTTTACCTGTTCAGCTTCAAGTTCAAACAGTATAAAGCTACAGGTTTGTACAAAATAAGCGACTAATGAGCCATGAAACTGGTTTAAGCCCTCCAGTAAAATATTTTTACTGACCGTTCCAAGGCGGTACTTCTTATGTGGACCATTTTTGTTTTTTTCTGTCTTGTGTTTGTTATGCCTTTGTGTGCACCTGTTTATTTGTGCCTTGTGGTCACCTTCTGGGAAATGGCTGACCTCTTCGCTTTCGTTTGTGGTGTCTTATTGTGAGTTTGTTACTTTCCCATTGGTATTCTGGGTCAGGTGTAGTACTTAATTGTATCGATTCCTGATCTTTGCAATTTTACTTACTTTTATAAAAAATGTTTTTAGCATTTTGACAGGCTTCAACCCCATCCCCCCCCCCCCTCTAACCAATCATGTCATTTTTATATTTTGAGTGTAATGTAAACCTACAACTGTATACAAAAGGATTAGTTTGGTCACAGTGTTTTCAGTAAAACTTGTCATATTTCCTATATGTCGAATAGCGAAAAACAGAGTTTTTAACTAATATTTTTCGGTTGGTACTTGTCCAATGAGAAAAACACTTTTGCAGATAATTCAAAGGTTGAACCCACTTTTTTTCATGAAAAAAAGTTTCTTTGAAACTTTTCTTTGGCCATATATATTGGCAATCCTTCATTAAGACTGTCAAAGGTCCTTTCTTGACTGGCGAAATCTACTATCTGTAGTGCAGTTTGATGTTTATAAGTGATCTTTTGGTGTATTGACATTGTAAATATGCAAGAATCAACGATGTACATAAAATTTACTGACCCTATGTGTCATCCTGGTTCAGATAAAAACTCAATTATCTGCGCATGTCATATTCTTTCAAAGCAGCAATCGGAAAATCTCGGCCAAAATCAAGAATCAAGCCTGGGATGTATGTAAGGCGTTGTACTATGTATGAAAAAGCTGCACTTTATTAGCCATAACTGGCGTAATAAATGAAGTACTGTAGCATGTGGGTTTAGTGCTATTAAAATCCATTATTCCAATTACCCCAAAACAGAATAAATGAAGTTTATGTTTTTTTAAATAAAATACCGCTATAGCATAGCGATATTTTATTGAAAACACCTAAACTTCATTTATAGCAATGTTTATTGTGCAATGTTGTAACCACTTGTTTCCCTGCAATCACATTTGTAAATGTGTTGGCATTGTTTCTGTGATGTCAGCGTCACATTATCAAAGTAGACCCTCAATGTAATCAGAGATCTGATTCCACGGAATTGGCCAAGGCAGTTCTGATAGTCTAATAGAAGTATAATTTGAGTTATTTTTAGTTAAAACTGATTAGCAACAGTGTGACAAAACCAACCAAATCACGTGTGCGCTCAGTAAAGACTCTGACCAGCCTAAGCTTTGGCCAAGCCTAATCAGGGGCATCATAGTAAGAATGAAAAAGCTAAGGTTGCATACACAGTGACTACTCAGACGAGACTGTGTAAATGCCCAGACTGATCAGTCTTGGTAAAGCCAACATCGTTGGTTTTGTCAAGCAGCGACTCAAGTGGTGCATCAAAGAATCATAGAAGAATGATCTAGTTATTTGTTTGTATGTTTCTCCATTAGGTTTAAGAGTTTATTACTTTTTCATCCCCAGATTAGAAATTAAGCAATCATAAATTAATGCTTCCGTTTTTTGGAGTGTGAAAGCAATGAATGACTTGAATACACTGTCAAGGCAAGGTGTGTGATGACAGCCAGTAGTCAATATTACATTTTATGACCTCAGAGCAGTATGATGCATAGTTCAGATTTTTAAAGTACTGAGGTCTGTCTAACAGGAACAATAAAGGACTTTTAAATTGTCTGATGGTATTTGAAATTTATTCTGATATGCAATAAAGACATTTGAAACTCCTGGCAGAAGAATCTTTGCAATTCATCTTATGAGCCAAGCAGAACCACATTTTGAAAAAAAACGCTCCTCCATATTTGAGATTAAGTTCCCCATGGGAAGTAATTAAGGGTGCAAAGATCAGGAATCGATACAATCAAGTACCACACCTGACCCAGGATACCAATGGGAAAGTGACAAACTCAAAGTTAGACACCACAAACGAGAGCCAAGTGGTCAGCCCTTTCCAAGCGATGACCACAAAGCACATATAAACAGACGCCCACAAAGACATAGCAAACACAAGACAGAAAAAACCTCATAAAGATCCACAAAAGAAGTAACACCTTGGAACGATCAGTAAAATATTTTACTGGAGGGCTTAAACTGGTTTAACGGCGCCAACCTCACCCTTAACTCAGATGTGGATCAGGACACATAGATATTTGGTTTGAATGAAAGACCCCTAACTTATCAATGCATCATCTCCTTAAACATATAAATCAAGATATAACAAGGAAATAAAGCAAAGATAAGGACTCAACAGTAAATAAAACTGAATACGGGAGCAAAAGAAATCCAACAGGTAAACCCGGTGGGCCCTATTGATCCTATTCCACATTTTGATTAATACAGCTTTAGATAAACAAAAGTTTTCCGCGTACAATTTGTGAATATTTCTTACCAATCATTTTAACATATGCTGTAGGTGTGAATTTATATAATTTTTGGTTATATTAGGAATTTCAAACGCCAGATTGGCTTGATAGCTCAATACCACGCCACCAATGATGTTTTTGGCGAGATTTTGAGTCATTCTTCAAATGGTGAAATGTTTACATGAACACCGACACCGGTTGGGTAACGTTCTCAATATTGAACTTAGAATGTAAACAAAAAGATGCTGTTTGAAAAAAACAACATAACATTGGTTTTCGAGGTAAGAAAAAAACATGCAAAAGGGCGCAAAGTGCCCCTTACAACTAATCCTCACTTCGCATGCAATATATACAAGCCTGTTTGCTTACAAAACAGAATTTCCTTTTGCATTTTGATGCTGGCCTCGAGCACATGACTACTCAACATCGTGGTAATGGGATTTATGTTGATTGGCTGAGATAGTCATATGATATAAGTCCATGTGACTTGATTCCCGAAAGAAATCCGTAAAAACGTACAGAAGGCCTGTGAAATCAGCTATATCAGACGGTCATCATTACCCCCTGTCCCATCCAGAATGAATTTGTTTCTATTTATATAGCATGCACAGATCCAGAGAGTTTCGTGATTTTGGGAGGGTCCCTCTGGATCCCCACATGTATAGGTAGCGGAAAATACAGTACAGGGCAAGTAGTCAAGTTAAAATTGTGCCCAAAAATGAAATCTGCTGGGACCATTGATACAAATGAAATTAGGTAAATATTTACGTAAGAGATGCATATTTTCATTTCTATGCAGCGTTGTCGAGGTCAAGAGTTCAAATCCCGCCTATATACATATATAATCCGAAACGAAGACGATAGCAAGTCTAAGTGCAGATCCAGGGTTTGCAAGTTCGATCCCGGATCCACCCTATACTTTCATTGAGATTGATCTTGATATGATTTCTTTGGTCATTTTCCTCATTTCGCTGATCCAAGAGTTACAAGCGAAAGTATGTGTGCAAACAACTGGTTAACCACTAAGTCAAGCTTGCACATGAAAAACATGTGGTTTGGTGAAGTGACCGTCTTGAGATGACCATAATGACTCACTGGGACTTAAAACCTCAAACCA
This sequence comes from Loripinus fragilis, assembly GCA_964019695.1. Classification (NCBI taxonomy): domain Eukaryota; kingdom Metazoa; phylum Mollusca; class Bivalvia; order Lucinida; family Lucinidae; genus Loripinus; species Loripinus fragilis. Next base: position 91,367,911 of record OZ026514.1, read on the forward strand.
AACGGGAAAAAAACATACGCAAAAACGAAGACGGCCGTCCCAAATAATACTCTCAGTGCTTTGATTAGTGTAACAATGGAAAAACCCAGAGTTAAATTTAGATAAAGATTTAAGAAGTTATTTTTAGATCTATCGCGAAAAATCCATTAGTCATAATTAGAATAAAGAGCAGAACTTAGGAAGGAGGACAGGTATCTATCTATCTATCTATCTATCTATCTATCTATCTATCTATCTATCTATCCGTCCGTCGGCTTCATCATGCCAATCTGGATACAAAAGTAACGACCTCGTTTCTAGTTCATCGGCGGACATTTAACCTGCGACCGAGTCTGTCCCACTAGATGCCCGTAAATCGAACGATCCGGATATACACCGACTGCCCCCCAAGAACAATATAATTTTCCTTGAAATAAACCATTGGACCCTCTGTAATATAAGATCAGGACTAAAAAAAGAAAAAAAGGTAGTCAAAACTTTTTTCTGTCACTAGAGTCTGGACCGCTTGGATCCACGCAATCAAAAAATGGGGTTCTGACAGGTAACTTTTCCGATTACTGAGGCGACAAAAAAAAGAAAAAGAAACGCACCCATTTAGTTCTCCTTTTAATGCGAAAATATTACTTGTCATGAAAATACTTATTTCTGATGACATCTTTCTAAAACTTGAGTGTGGCGTAGTTAGTACCTGTATCTTCCCTGCGTATCAAGTCGAATGGTAAGTGGGTTTAGGAAGCGATTATTCAATGCTATAATTGTCTACACCATATTCCGGGTATACTTTACTATTGCAAAATGCGAAAACGGAATGTTGTCGTAATGTGAGACAACCAATGTGTTAATTCATGCTTCTTGTGATTTAAAAATCTTTTTCACAAGTTTCAATTGAATAAAAAGTGGTGAAATCTTTACATGGTTTGTAAG